>RYFJ01000873.1:0-246714 GCA_003991445.1 Oryza meyeriana var. granulata
TTAGGAACCGCCGGCCGGAAGTCGTCGTGCCGCCGCCGTTCCTCTTGTCTCTGCCTTACCAAGCGCCGCGCCGGCGTCGCATCACCGTTCCAGCTAATCTAGTGCGTCGCCGACCGAGCCCTTGCGCCAAACCTCATTCGCCCTGTCTCCAAAAGAAACCACCAACCTTAAGAAATCGAGCTGTGGCATCCCGAAGTCGAGATCGACACGTTCTTCCCCAACTCCGCATCGCTCCACCGCTCCATTCCCGTCGATTCGTGAGAAAATGTCGATTCCTTGCACGTAGAGTGACCTCAATCTGTCCGTGACCTTGTGTGTGTGACATCTTTGGCCAATCGTGGGCTAGGATCGAGCTACCGACGGCGAAACCGAAAGATAGTCTCGCGCCGCCGAAGGACATCGCCGTCGTGCAGTTTATCCAAGCCTCCCAGCCTCAAAACAAGCCACACGGTGAGCTTTTCCTGTAATCCACTAATATCTCGCATGCACGGTTTGGCCAGAACCCAGCCATAGCTTGGATCGCCTCAACGTCCCGAAGTACTTCCCACCGCCTGCGCGCCTCGCGCGATTCCGGCCATCGCCGGCAATGAGAAAGACCACCT
The DNA here is from genome assembly GCA_003991445.1 of Oryza meyeriana var. granulata. NCBI lineage: Eukaryota > Viridiplantae > Streptophyta > Magnoliopsida > Poales > Poaceae > Oryza > Oryza meyeriana. Next base: position 603 of record RYFJ01000873.1, read on the forward strand.
ACAGCTTCGCCATAAAACTCTTCTGTCTTTTCTATTTGTCCCTGACTGCAGCCGACGCCGCCATCGCCGCCGCCGCCGCGGAGAAACTCGCCTTTCCAAACCTCGCTCTGTTTCGCCACACTGTACCATCCTCTCCTAGACCGGACGGTCCGCTTCCAATGTTCTCGCTCGCCTTGCCTGCTCTGTCTCTTCTGACGAGGCAGGCCCACCTGTAGAGAGAAAGAGCAGAAAAAGAAAAGAAGAGAGAATTAGGAAAAATAATTAACTGAATTATTTTTCCCAAACAAAAAAATGGTTAAAACTTGGTAAATCCATAACTTGCCATTAAACTTCCTTTTTGAGTGAAAACAAATTGTGTTAATTCTATAATTTTGCTGAAAACTTAAACTGTAAAATAAAATATGACAGCTTCTGTACAGAAAATACCTCTAGAAATTAAAGAAGCCAATAATAACTTATTAATTGTGCCTAGGAGATTGAAATATTCTATAAAATCAACTTCTAACTCCTTTTGAGGTAAACCAAAATTTCCTTGGATTCATAAAATGGTGCTCTTTAATTTGGAAAATAAAAAATGAAGAACTTCTGTGTAGGATTTTACTCTAAAATTGGAAATATCTTTTATATACCTTTCTATAACTAGAAGTTTATAAAATTTCTAAAAAATTCCTCCTATTGCTAAAAAATGTGAAACCACTTTGTTTAACTCAGAAAATTGTAAACCTTACTGTGGAAATTTGTATTTTGATAAAAATACCTCCCAAAATGGCCTAAGTAATTTTCAAACCTTTCCTTTTGTTTAAAACTTGTAAAATCTATATCTAAATCATTTTAAATCCAATTTCAGTGAACTCAATTTTGTTAGAAACCAGTAGGTTATACACTTTCATCTAAATCTAAAAATGATCACACAAATAAAACCTTAATGGGAAATGCAAGTACCCCTAATACACTAGGGTGATACACAAATAATTCCAAATCTGGCATTTTTAGCGTATATGGCTTGTTTTATTTTTTATCTCCCAATCCAGAGATGCAAATGACTTGGTTTCTTTTCCGCTAAAATCTTATTAGGACATGCCTACCTTCTGTAATTATCTCATAATTAATTGATCATGTTGCATAGACATGTTTAATTGCTTCTTATTTGCTATTGCTTTTATCGATAGATTCTGAGGATACAGAGTACGTGGAGACTAACCGAACTTTGAGGGTGACCCATCGCTGCAGCAAGGCAAGCATTCTATGAAAGCAACTATGCAAACATCTAAGCATATTGAACCTATATTTTCTTATAAAATCGATTTGTTTGCGAAGGAAATATCCATATGCATGTTTCGGTTTTGTGAAAAAAATGGGAAAAACGGGTAGAGTCTATATTACCCATTGAATGCATTTCCATTCCTTGATTATTGACTCCATAATTATACCTTGTCACCATTGGTTAAGGGCTTTTGAGATACTTTATTTTACCAAATGCTTAGCCCCCCCCCATGCTTATAGACTTAGAAAAATCGATAGATGGAGCTATCGGTTCAAAACTAGTTTAAAGCGAATAGATGGTTCAAATCTGAAAAGAATAACCTCTGAATAATAATTGAAAATATGTTTTGACTTGGACGGATGATAGGGCGAGAAGGGATGGTGTTTCCCCGATGCACGTAGCTCCGTCTGGGTCGTAAGGACCGAACATGTTGACATCTATTCAAGCACCTTACGTACTTTCACACGCCGGGAATGACGCTTAACTCAGTAGCACGGGAGGCTGTGGCCATCTGCGCCCGTCGTCAGTCGTGAGGAGGGATTTGCCGTTGGAGGACCTCGAGCGCACCTGGTTTTGGCCGAAGGTGCCTCCCACGACGGTGAGCCGTGCCTTAGTCACCTATGTGTGGGCTAAGTCGTCGGGGGCCCAGACGTGGTTTAGGTGGTTGGGGGCTAAGCATGCAAAAGGTTTTGTTGTGACCTCTAGTCCGCACTCAATGGTAGAGTGTGGGTACTTGGCCGGTACAAATCAAACTAGAGTGTAAGACCGTTTGACTTCTATCACATCGTGTGGGTAAAGATGTACACCTCTGATCAGAGTAAGAACTATTCGAATAGTCGTGTCCACGGTCACAGGACGACCGCTTGATGTGTTAGTCAATGTATGTTAGTGACAAACTTGGGAGATATAGTTACGGGATCATGTGGCTATATCATGATTTAGGATGGTTATGGATGGATGGGTTTATATAAGGGATTTTGATGATTAATGATGAATGGGTTTTATATGAAAGGCTTTATTATTAAATATGACTTGGTTTTAGTCATGAATTATGATATGCTTGTGTAGCATAATTGTTTGGGCAATGGTGGCCCATGGATGATATTTAGAGCATGGGATTATACTCATTTAATTTCCATTTTCAGAACTATTACACTTGCTGTCCTAAAATTCCAGATTGAGCTATTTCACAAATGCTTATGTTTTAAATGTATTACTTGCTCAATAAATCAGCTTTATGCAAAATCAGAGTCACATAGCCATACTCCTTGATGTAGAGACCAGCATGATTCCTTTGAAACTATTAATATTGTATAAGTCTAGCTGAGTACTTGTTGTACTCACGCTGCATCTTTCAGGTGAGGACATCGACGAAGATGGTGTGGTCTACTGTTATCCCGCCGAGGGTGGCGAGGATAATGTGTAGTTGTAGTTAAGCTCTATCCCCAGTCGGTTGCCTTGTGGTTTGTTATGGCACCACTGGTTTTATACTTTATGTTTATTTTCTGCTGCTATATTTTTGTATACTCTGTGATGAGGTTGGGGTGTGAGAGCCCTATATGTAATATATATAACTCCGCTGCACTCTTATCCATATTTAAAGTACTTGTGATGTTTATCAATTGCTTACGATGAAAGTCGAGGCTAGTCGCTTTCCTAGGGACTAGCTGAACCATGAGTATGAATTTAGAAATGATAAGATGCATGGACGTTGGTTCAACCGTAGACCATGTCCCCAGAAGTGTGTATCGTGTTTGGTCGCGCCTTCGTGTGGTTTGAACGGGCACACTTCGCCGTTTGGGACTGGTGAAATCAACTCTCCAAATATCTCTTTATTTCTGAGTTCGGTGCTTTGGACTTGTATTGTGGGTGGGTAAATATTATGACAAGGCTGCGATGAGGATGGATGGTTACCGCATTTAGTCGGGTTTTATTCGAGATCCCATCCATCTAGATATTTTGCGTTGTCATAGTAGTTACTCTCTATAATGCATTTCCGGGGTGCCCACATTTGTCTTGCCGTCATACTTTTCAATCCCAGTGGGCTTAAAGCCAGTTGGCCAATGGACGTCCTGTAGCTCTCGAGTGAAAGCTGGGATGCCTTCGTTTACATGAGGGCTCGGGCTTCGACCACGGTGGTTAAACCACTCGTGATGGAGGCCAAAGTGCTCGTTTTCATCTTCCAGTCGGCGGTGCTCATCTTCTCGTCGTTCGCGGCGCCGGGTGCTGATAGTGTGGCAAAGGTCATGTTGTAGGCGCTCTCGGAGATCTTGATTAGGCTGGCGATCATACTGGTGACAGCGCCGATTGTCGTTATTGGTATTGCCGAGTGTAGTTTGCCTAGACTCCTCGCGTGGCCGACTTGAGCCGGCCGCCCGAGGCCGAGCTGACGTGGATGAGCCCGCTGCTAGAGATCCCGACCGGTTAGTCGGTACTAGGGTGTCACCCGACTGCTGTTGTTGCTGTTGGCAGGCAGCAGTCGTGATCATCGCCTTGATCTTGGTGATAGTTGGGGTGGCCTGGTGATCAGGCCCGAGCTGGAGTGTGTCCAGCAAAGTTGCGGCGGCCACAACATTCTGTTCCGGCGTGACAAAAATGTCGTGATTGCCAACTTTAGTTTGGAGGATCTGCTGCTGGGCTGCTTGCCCAGCTCTGCGCAGCCCGTCGTTGAGAGCCTCGCGATCAGCCTCCTCTTGTTGTTGCAGTCGGCGCGCCTCCTCCTGTTGCTCCTCTTGTAGTCAGCGCACCTCAGAGGATTGTGTTGAAGCCATGAAGATCTCGCGGGGGAGGAGAAAACTCACCAGACTGGAGTCCGAACTGGCGTTTGAACCGTTATCCGACTTGGAGTCGGACTCCGAGTAGTTTATCGGAGTGAGAACGACCCCAACCTCTCTAGATCCAATCTGAAGCGGCACTTGGCCGTGTCCAAACTGAATCGCAGGAGATTGGGTCTGTTGCACGGGATGTAAATCCACAGCGTCGCTAAGTCCGTGTGGGAGATTGACGATCTCTTCCCTTCTCGGCCCAACCCGGGCTGGCTCAAGGCCTAGCGCAAGTCGGACTCCGAAGGAGAGAGTTGTCCCGATGCTTGGCGATGTGAAGGACTGCCGTAGTAAGTCGTGGAAGGAGATCGCGGCATCCAGTGGTCCAACTGGCGCTACGTCGGCTAGCTCCTCGGCCGGCTGGATTAGATCTGTTCCGGCCAAGGTAAGGTTGCCAATCTGGTTGGCAATGAAATCGAGGCTTCCGAAGGAAATCTTGTCTCCGGGGGAGAACTTGTTGCCGTCGACTCCGTTTGTTGGATCCATCGAATTTGCTAATGAAGAATTCGCCGGAGCCCCTACCTGGCACGCCAACTATCGATGCTTTGCACCGGCAATAAAACTATAGGGCTACTCGGCGAAGGGAAACTCAGTGGATTGTAGAGGAACACAGAGAGATTTTATACTGGTTCAGGCCCTCGATGTGAGGTAATACCCTACATCCAGTTGAGGTGTTATTCCTCTAAGGTGTTTGGTGATCGATGATCTTCCGTATGTTGTTCTCTGCCCTCATGGGGCGCCCTGCCTCCCTTTATATACTAGGGGACAGGAGTACATGATAAGGATCCCAGCTGGATATGGCCAAGGGAGATCCTTCTTAGAGATAGAAACTTAACCAACTAGGACTATGTTTCCTTATTATACAAGGCAAGGCCTGCCGGGTGCTATCTTATCTCTAATTACATGATTCGGCCCATCCTCTATCCGAGTGGCCCATTACTTAGTAATGAGGTACCTGGGGCCCATGGCCTCCACACTTCTCCTTTTTTGCTTCTTGAAATCGGATTTCATGAGCCGATACCTTCTGTACAAGGTGCGCCAGACTCTCGAACTCTTGCGATGAAAACCTCTCTTTAATGGGAGCTAAGAGACCCTAGAAAGCCAACTCGGCTAGATGCCCATCACTTAGATTCAAACTATAACATCGGTTTCTAACGTCCCGAAACCGCTGGACGTATTCCGGTACCGTTTCGTCTAGCCTCTGTTTAACCGATGTTAGGTCCGTCAGCCTCATCTCATGGATCCCAGCAAAAAAGTACTTGTGAAACTGTTTCTCCAAATCGGCCCATCCCCGAACTGAATTTGGTGGTAATGAAGAAAACCATGTAAAAGCCGATCCAGACAATAACAAGGGAAAAAATCTAACCCTCAAAGCCTCCTCAGCCGATGCCTCTCCACACTGTGCCAAGAATCGGCTAATATGCTCAACTGTAGATATGTTGTCCTGTCTTGAGAATTTAGAAAAATCTAGGACTCTATATCGGTGTGGTAATGGAACTCTGTCAAACCACTCAGGATACGGATGCCGATACATAAATGTTTACTCCTTTGGTTTTATCCTAAACTGTTCTCTTACTATTTCTGCAACCCTTGTCGATAAATCTTCCTCCCTTGGGATCTCCTGTTGATATTGTATAGGTGGAGTTGGTAGCCAATTCTGCTTAGGATATTCTCTTTGATAATTATCTGAATCGGGAACACCTCCTGGGTAATTTTGTTGATACCCCCATAATAAGCCGTTTGATGGTATCCTGAAGGAATATCTTGTTGCCCCCAGCTTGGTTCTGTATTTGTGAAATCAAGTTTTCTGGTACATCTTTTCTGGTGCCATAAGTGACTTGATTTGGGTCAATTTTTGGCAGAAGGTAAACAGGACCTCGATTAGGCTCTTGAGCAATCGAGCCATGGGCCCCGGGTACCTCACTACAAGCACATGGGCCACTCGGATAGAGGATGGGCCAGATCATGTAATTAGAGATAAGATAGCACCCGGCAGGCTGTGCCTTGTACAATAAGGAAACATAGCCTTAGTCGGATAGGATTCTATCTCTAATAAGGAAATCCCTTGGTCGTATCCGACTGGGATCCTTACCATGTACCCCTGTCCCCTAGTATATAAAGGGAGGCAGGGCGCCTCATGAGGGCAACCCCAGATCATTGATCACAAATTCACCTCAGAGGAATAACACCTCAACTGGACGTAGGGTATTACCTCACAACGAGGGCCTGAACCAGTATAATTCCCTCGTGTTTCTCTGCAATCCACCGAATTCCAGCTCGCCGAGTACCCCCATAGTATTATTGCCGGTGCAAAGCATCGACAGTTGGCGCGCCAGGTAGGGGACCGGCGAGTTCTTCATCAACAGATTCGATGGATCCCATCAACGGAGTCAAGGGCGACAAGTTCTCCAACGGAGGCACCATCACCTTCGGGAGCCTTGATTTCGTCGCCGATCAACTCGGCAACCTTTCTTTGGCTGAGGCAGATCCGATCTTGCCAGCCGAGGAGCCAGCCGGCGTTGCGCCAGTCGGCCCCAGGGACGTCACCATCTCCTTCGACGATCTACTACGACAGTCCCTCACATCGCCGGACATCGGGACAACTCTCTCCTTCGGCGTCCGACTCGCGCTAGGCCTTGAGCCAGCGCGGGTTAGGCCAAGAGGGGGAGAGATCGTCAATCTCCCGTACGGATTCGGCGACGCTGTGCATCTACAACCCGCGCAGCAGACCCGACCTCCAGCGATTCAGTTTGGACACGGTCATGAACCGTTTCAGATTGGATCTAGAGAGGTCGGAGTCGTCCTAACTCCGATAAACTACTCGGAGTCCGACACCAAGTCGGATAGCGGTTCGAGCACCAACTCGGACTCCACCTTGGCAAGCTTCCTCCTCCCCCGCGAGATCTTCATGGCTTCAACGCCACCTTCCGAGGTGCGCCGACTGCAAGAGGAGCAGCATGAGGAGGCGCGCCGAATACAACAACAAGAGGAGGCCAACCGACAAGCTCGCAATGACGGGCTTCGACAAGCTGGGCGAGCCGCCCAGCAGCAGATCCTCCGAACCAAAGTCGGCGACCACGATGTCTTCGTCACGCCACAACAGAACGTCGTGGCCGCCGCAACTCTGCTGGACACGCTCCAGTTTGGGCCGGACCATCAGGCCACACCAACCATCGCCAAGATCAAGGCGATGATTACTGCCGCCGCCTGCCAGCAGCAAGAATCCCGCCAAACAACACTCGGCAATACCAACTACGATAACCGGCGGCGTCACCAGTACGACGCCGACCCAATCAAGACCTCCGATTGCGGTTAACAACGCGATCTCCGCCACACCATAAACGCCCGGCGCGAAGAGCGCGAAGAGGATGAACGCCGCCGACTGGAGGATGAACACGAGCGCTTCGGTCTCCACTACGAGCGGCTACACCGCCAAAACCGAAGCCCGAGTCCTCACGATAATGAAGGCATCCCAGCCTTTACTCGGGAGTTACAGGACGTCCGATGGCCAGTCGGCTTTAAGCCTACCGGAATTGAAAAGTACGACGGCAAGACCAACCCAGAGTCCTGGCTCACCGTTTACGTCCTAGCAGTTCAAGCTGCTGGGGGCGACAGCAGAGCCATGGCTAACTACCTCCCAGTCACGTTATCCGACTCGGCGAGGACATGGCTGACAGGCCTCCCAAGGCGGTCGATTGGTTCCTGGGGACAACTCAGGGAGCGGTTCATCGCTAACTTCCAGGGGACCTACGAGAGACCGGCTTCCGAGCACGACCTCTACCAACTGCATCAGAAAAAGAACGAGTCTCTACGGGAATTCATCAAAAGGTTTTCCGAGAAGCGCAATCAAATCCCAAGCATCAAAGACGAGGTCGTCATCGCCGCCTTTCGCAAGGGAGTAAAGGACGCCCCGCTCATCGCGAAGTTCACTCGGAAGCCACCATCCACTGTCCGGACTCTCTTCGACATGGCCAACAAATACGCCGACTCAGCTGAAGCCGTCGCAGAGGCCTTCGACGAGAAGAAGGAGCCCCGACAAAAAGACAACAGGGCAAAAGCCGACAACGAGCCGCCTCAGAACAAGCCTGGCAGCCGCGAGCGGAAGTTAGACAATGAGGTGGCTAACATGGAGCGCAGTCAGTCGCGGCCCCAGCGGAACAACGACTACCAGAAAGTCATGAGCGGGCCTTGCCCCTTTCACCCCAAGGGCCGACACGCGGCCAAAGACTGCCACATGCTCAAGAAGTTTGCCTCCGAGCAGGCCTCATCGTCTGGCGCCGACAAGGACAAGGACAAGCCAGACTCGGGTCCGGCTGACGACTTCCAGGACCCCCAAGCCGAACTCAATCACATCTTCGGGGGGCCACTCGCGTACGAATCCAAGCGCAAGCAGAAGCTATCAGCGCGGGATATTAACGCGGTCTCCACAACGGATACCCCCCAATACCTGCGCTGGTCAGAGATGGCTATCACCTTCAACCGCGCGGATCACCCAGATCGGGTTTCCCACCCGGGACGATACCCACTCGTCCTAGACCCGGTCGTCAAAAATATTAGGCTGAAGAAAACCCTCATCGACGGAGGCAGTGCGCTCAACATCCTGTTCGCCAAGACTTTGGACGAGATGAGAATCCCTCGTTCAGAACTACGGCCGAGCACCGCGCCCTTCCCATGGGATAATCCCGGCTTGTCATCAAACCCCACTCGGGCAGATAACCCTTGCCGGTTGACCTTCGGCACGCGGGACAACTTCCGCACAGAAAACATCTCCTTCGAGGTCGCCGACTTCGAGACCGCGTATCACGCGATACTCGGACGACCGGCCCTCGCCAAATTCATGGCGATACGCACTACACATACATGGTGCTGAAGATGCCCGGGCCAACAGAGTCCTCTCCCTCCGCAGCGACGCTAAGCAAGCCTTCACCTGCGACAAGGAGAGCTGCAAGCTGGCTCAAACACAAGAAGCGGCAGTCGGGCGCGACAGCATCCGGCAAGCCGCTACATCTGAAGTCGACCAAGATCCAGTTCCGGCGAAAAAAGCAGCGAAGTCGGGAATTTCAGCGGACTCTGACACGAAGAAGATCCCCCTGGACCCTTCCGACCCCTCCAAGACTGCCTTAGTCGGGACCGGGACTCGACCCCAAATAGGAAGACGCGCTCGTCACCTTCCTCCAAGCCAACAAAGATATCTTCGCGTGGAAACCGTCCGACATGCCGGGCGTTACCAAGGGAGGTGATCGAGCACGCCCTACACGTAAAGCCAGACGCCAAGCCGGGTCAAAACAACGGCTGCGGCGCTTCGCTCAAGACCGCAAGGACGCTATCCGGGAGGAAATCACCAAGCTCCTCGCAGCCGGCTTCATCAAGGAAGTCTACCACCCGGACTGGCTGGCCAACCCAGTCCTGGTCCGGAAGAAAAACGGTAAATGGCGCATGTGCGTCGACTACACCGACCTCAACAAAGCGTGCCCCAAGGACCCATTTGGTCTTCCCAGGATAGATCAGGTGGTTGACTCCACGGCGGGGTGCGACCTACTCAGTTTTTCTCGACTGTTATTCGGGATATCATCAAATTAGCTTGAGGAACAAGACTGTTAAAAACATCTTTTCATCACGCCGTTTGGAGCGTATTGCTATATCACAATGCCGTTCGGACTGAAAAACGCAGGCGCAACCTACCAAAGGGCCATTCAGCGGTGTCTGCACACTCAGATCGGCGCAACGTGGAAGCCTACGTCGACGATGTGGTGATCAAGTCTAAATCCAGACAAGACCTCATTGCCGACTTGGAAGAAACCTTCCAAAAACCTTCGAAGATTCAAGATGAAGTTGAACCCGGACAAGTGCACCTTCGGGTGCCGTCTGGGAAGTTACTCGGCTTCATCGTCTCGCACCGCGGCATCGAGGCTAACCCGGAGAAAGTCAACGCCATCAAGAACATGGCGCCCCCGACCAACCTCAAAGACATCCAGAAGCTGACAGGCTGCATGGCGGCACTCAGTCGGTTTATCTCCCGACTGGGCGAACGGGGCATGCCCTTCTTCAAGCTCCTCAAAAAGGCGGACACCTTTCAGTGGACCCGAAGCCCAGCAAGCCTTCGAAGACTTCAAAAAATTCCTCACATCACCCCCCGTGCTAGCGTCACCCCTGCCCCAGGAACCACTAATGCTTTATCTGGCGGCAACAACACAGGTAGTCAGCACGGTGCTGGTAGTGGAGCGATCCGAACAGGGTATCTTCAAAAAAATACAACGGCCAATCTACTTTGTCAGCGAGGTCCTTGCCGACTCCAAAACAAGATACCCGCAGGTCCAGAAGCTGCTATACGGCCTACTCATCACAGTCCGAAAGCTGGTGCACTACTTTCAAGCACATCAAGTCACGGTGGTCACAGCGTTTCCACTCGGGGATGTCCTTCATAATCGCGAGGCCACCGGCCGGATCGCTAAATGGGCACTCGAGTTGATGGCGTTTGACATCACCTTTCAGCCACGGACAGCTATCAAATCTCAAGCTCTAGCCGACTTCGTGGCCGAGTGGACAGAAGTTCAACTCCCAACACCAACGACAAAGCTAGAGTACTGGACAATGTACTTCGACGGTTCCCTACGGATCGGCGGTGCCGGGGCTGGAGTCATACTGACGTCCCCCACTGGCGAAAAGTTGAAGTACGTACTACAAATCCACTTCCCGGCTTCCCACAACGTCGCCGAGTACGAGGCTCTTGTTCACGGGCTCCGCATCGCCATATCACTCGGCATACGTCGACTGGTTGTGCGCGGAGACTCCCAACTCGTGGTCAACCAAGTCATGAAAGACTAGACCTGTCTCGACGACACAATGGCGGCATACTGTCAGGAGGTCCGCAAGTTGGAAAACAAGTTCGACGGGCTGGAAATCACACACGTCCTGCGTCAATACAACGACACGGCCGATGAGCTGGCAAACATGGGATCCAAGCGAGAAGCGGTTCCGACTGGAATCTTTGTCGAGCAACTTATGGAGCCATCAGTCAAGAAGAAACCGGCACAAGAGCAGTCGGGAGGCGAGCCTACCCCGACTACCGACGAAGTGCTGCACATATGTCAAGACTGGAGGGGTCCTGTTCTCAAATTCCTCCTGGACGATGAACTCCCAGAAGATCGCAATCAAGCCGAGCAAATCAAGCGTCGAAGCAAAAGCTTCCTGCTAGTCGGAGAAGACCTGTACCGAAGGAGCGCATCCGGTGTCCTCATGCGCTGTGTCACCACCGAGGAAGGCAAGCAGATTCTGCATTCAATCCACTCGGGCATATGTGGCAACCACGCTGCATCCAGGACGTTAGTCGGAAAAGCTTACCGGCAGGGATTCTTCTGGCCCACCGCAGTCACAGACGCCAAAGATATCGTTCGCAAGTGCGAGGGTTGCCAGTTCTTCGCAAGACAGACAAATCTTCCCGCCCAGGAACTCCAGACTATCCCTATCTCTTGGGCCATTCGCAGTATGGGGGCTCGACATGGTCGGGCCGTTCAAGAAAGCGCCAGGAGGGTTCACACATTTATTCGTCGCAGTGGATAAATTCACCAAGTGGATTGAGGCTAAACCTGTCGCAACAATCACGGCGGCACGAGCAAAGGACTTCATCTTGAGCATACTATACCGGTTTGGAGTCCCTAACCGCATCATAACCGACAACGGCACTCAGTTCGCGGCAGGCCTATTCCAAGATTTCTGCGACGACTTCGGCATCAAGATCTGCTATGCCTCTGTGGCACACCCGCGGAGCAACGGGCAGGTTGAGCGAGCCAACGGCATGGTCTTACAAGGCATCAAGGCCAGGATATACGACCGACTACAACCATACGCGGGTCGGTGGGTACAAGAACTACCATCCGTTCTCTGGTCTCTCAGAACCACGGTTAGTCGGGCAACAGGGCAATCCCCCTTCTTCCTGGTCTACGGTACTGAGGCCATGCTACCGACTGAGATACAGTTCGGCTCTCCGCGAGTCCGGGCTTACTCCGAAGACGATTCCAACAGCACCCGACTGATCGAATTAGATCAGTTGGAAGAAGCAAGAGACGCCGCAACAATCCAGTCGGCAAGGTATCTTCAAGGCCTGCGTCGCTACCACAATCGCAATGTCCGTGGCCGCGCCTTTTTGGTCGGGGATCTCGTTCTAAGGAAGATACAAACCACCAAGGACAGGCATAAACTATCCCCCATCTGGGAAGGGCCGTTCATTGTAGCTGAGGTCACACGGCCAGGCGCCTACCGACTGAAGACCAAAGACGGCGTCCTCATCACCAACTCATGGAATATAGAACAGCTACGTCCTTTCTATACCTGAGTCTTACTTTTTCCATGTGTACAGTTTTTCCTGACTCACTACGCCGCTTGTTCCAATCGAGTAGTGAGTCGGGGGCTGCATGTATATATGTGTTCTGTCAATAACATACAAGCTTATCTCACCTCGGTTATGAAGCCTTGCCACGACTGATGCGTTCGCCCGAGTATAGCATCTTCCTCTGAACGATTTTTATCAAGTTCTATCGAACTAACTCGGTGCACGCTACATGGTCGGGTAAAGCTAATGACAACCGAATAATAAGTTTGGCGGCACGACACATATATTCACACATGATCATATATGAAAGCATATGTATACATCGACTACAAAATATATTGCCTTTACAGACCCAGGTCTCGGGTAATCGCTTCAGCAGTCGGCTTCGCCTGTGAGATCAGCTCCAGCGCTTCCTCGGGCGTCGTCTCCTCGGAAAATCCCTCCCCGATGGCCTCAATGTCCGCCCTCGGGTAGATGGACTTGGTCATTGCTAGGGTCTGGGCCACGCCGGCGGCAACCCGCTCATCTGAGTACCTTTTCAGGGCACTCGGCGCGTCCTCGAGACGCCCCATTATTTGAGGAATTCTGCTACAGCTGGTCCCCACTGAGCGGGGATCCACAAGGTCAAGGAGCCCCTTCACGGACCCGACGAGGGCCTCCCGTGACTCCCTGATTGACCTTATCTCCTCCGTGTAGAACCGGTACTGGGCCAGGACGTTGGCTCTCATGCCTGCCCAGATCGGCCGGCAAGTAAGCTTGTCAGGATCGGCTACACACAGGGTGAATAATGTATTGGCTGAGATCACAGTCGGGTTGAGGACTTACTTTCGTAGTCGGCCTCCCACCCGGCCACGGTCTTCTCCAGTTCGGCCTTCTCCTTACCGAGCTCGACGACGGCCTTCTCCAACTCGGACTTCTCCCGGTCAAGCTCGGTGTTGGCCTTTGTCAGGTTGGCCTTGACCCTCTCAAGCTCGGCCTTGGCTTCTTCGGCCTCCTTCAGCCGCGACTCCCTCTCCGCTTCGAGGTCTGCACCACAGATTAGCCAAGAGCTCAATCACGCAGTCATGACACCACCAAGCAGTCGGATCGACGTAGCTGGATGATTACACCAACGGTCCAGTCGGGGGGATATGCTCGAGGATTTTACCTCTGATCTTCTCGGCTAGGGCCCATGTCTCAGCCCTGAGCTGATCAGCGCCGCTCTTCAGCCAAGCCTCCCTCCTCGTGTGACGCGCCTCCATCTCGGCCTTCAATGCCCGGAGCTGTTGTAATTCCGCGAGGTGGGGAGCCATCTCGACCAGGATCTCTGTCATCGCCTCGTTGCGGTCGACGAGCTTCTGCTCAGGACAAGGAACAAACCGACGACAGAGTCAAACATCAAGACAAGAAGATTGCTGGAGCTTCACTACAAGAATCATACCGCGACTCCTTGGGACCCGTTGATGGCGGCACGAAGCAGGCTCTCGCGCTCTCTCCTTGCGACGACTTCATCGAGCCTGAAGCTTTTCATAGTGCCGTCGCGAGTGGTCCACGAGAAGGTCCGGGGCATCACACGTGGGGGAGCTTCGATCCGAGGCAAATGTGGGATCTCCGGTGGCGGCGGCAACGGCGACGATGGCGATGACGATAACCATGATGGCGACGGGGTCCTGGCCTCGGCATCGCCTTCCCCTACAACATTGGGGACCGGCTCGGGGGATCCGTCCTCCGCTTCCGCGACGTATGGTGCCTCGGGGGCTGGAGCCTCAGTTTCAACAGCCACCTCTCGGTCAAGTGGCGGTAGTGGCCCTGTAGTCGGAGCCACCTCGGTTTCAGCGACCGGGATGGCCGCCGGCTCAGCAGGTGTGTTCGCTGCTGCTGACTCGGCTGGGGCGGACTCATCAAGCAGAGCAGATGGGTCGACCTTTTTGAGGTCGATATCGGCCCGCTTCCTGCACAACGAAGCAAGACATCAGGACTGTATTTTAGCATACAACGACTACAGAATGCTCGGAGTATCGCACCTCTTGGAAAACTTCAGCTTCCTGCTAGCGTGCCCGCTCCCCGGCGAAGCGCTAGCATCGGCACTCGCCCCGGACGGTGTCGCCGACGGCAGAGGCATATTGGCCTGAGTCGGCCTCGACTCTGGTACGGTGGGTTCAGGTTCCTTCGCCCCAATCGGCCTCTGCTCCGGTTGGCCCCTTGGCGGCGCTGTTGCTGAGCACGACAACGTCGAGCCCAAGCCAGCTGCTCTCAGCCTGGGACTCGACCGCGTGGGCGTTGTGGCAGCGGTGTCCTTTATCTTCAAGCTACCGCACATGGCACGCGCTGTCATGGCCCCCTCGCCCCGATATAAAATTGGCTTCTTCCCCGCTCTCTTGGAGTCGGGTTGGGCATCAGAGGGACTCCTTGGCCTCTTCCTCGGCGCGACCGCAGACAATGGACGAGAATCTTCATCAAATTCCTCATGCCACTACAAGCAAGTCGACAAGATACCATCACGCAAGGTTGAACAATCATTGTTCCACAGGCGTTCACCACAGAAGAAAGTAAAAGGTTACCTTGGTCCGCGGCCGGATGAAGCTATAGGCAGCAACTCGGCGGTTATCATCTTCGGTGGCAACAACCCCTTCGGAGAAGTAGCCGAACAAGGTATCAGTTACTGCCCCCTTGTCCGCTGTCTCGCTGCTCACCCGGTCGGGATCGTGTTTACCTCTGAAGGCCCAGCCGAAAGCGCTTCTCAGCTTCAGCGGCTGGACGCGCCTCGTCAGGAAACGACGAGCCACCCAGGGCCCGGTCAAGCCGGCCTTCTTGAGGTCATCTATCTTCGTCAGCAATATGTGTGCCTGGCCTAGTTCTTCAAAGGTTGGCTCCGAAGACCAGCTGGGCAACACTGCCGGCGGCATACCAGTAAACGGGGGCAAGGAAGGAGCTAGATTGGCACAGTAAAACCACTCCTTGTGCCAGCCCTTCAGAGAAGATTTCAAGGGCAAATCGATATATGTTTTCTTCCCGTCACTCCTTAGTTGAAGACCAGCCCCCCCAATCACACTGATATTACTCTTGGAAGGCTGGGGCTTGACATGGAACAAGTGTCGGAAGAGGATGAAATGGGGCTCAACACCCAGAAAGCACTCGCAAAGAGTAACGAATATGGAGATCTGAAGGATCGAGTTGGGATTTAAATGCACCAACTCCAGCCCGTAGAAATCAAGGATGCGGCGGAAGAAATCAGACGACGGAAGACACAAGCCCCGATCAAAGAAAGAGGCGAAAACTACCGTTTCACCAGGCCGGGGGTTGGGGCTCGACTCATCCCTCGCCGACCGCCAACGGATCACTTCTTGGCTGGGCAACTTCAGCTCGCTCTCCAGCCGTCTCAGCTTCACCGAGCCGCAATCCGAGATCGGCCAAGAACTCCCTGGCGCACCCGCAGGATTCGTCGCCTTCGGCATGACTGGAGGTGTTGAGATTTGGGGGAAAGCAAATCGGGGGCTTGGAATAAACGAAGAGGATTGAAATCGCCCGAGTCTGGGTGGGGAACGGCTGCTGCTAACCCTAGCCGGGTGGGAGGCGAAAAGCTAGGCGCGAAGGTGGAAGATGAAGAGATTGGTTGCTTTGGGGAAGACGATGGAATCTTTTTCTCTCTCCCCATCCTTTTATAGCTTGAACTGACTAGATGGGCCCAGGCCTACACAGTTGGTATTGGGCCGACAAGATATGAGTTCCTACAGTAGCATGCTCCATGTGGGCCGCCCGCAGGCTGAGTTGAAATAATAGCGCTAGTGCTACTCACAGGAATCGATGAGGTAAACAGATATGCTTCATGAGAGCCTTACTGCTAAACAAATATGTTTGGGTATCTGTCTTATCCACCAGGTCTCGAGGATATATCCTTACAAGGATCACAAGCTGGTCTTCATTAAAATTGGGGATGCAGGTATCTCTCTCGAGTACACCTAACCACGCAATGGATTTATTTTTCATAAAGTGGTACTCGGCCGACATGCGTGGCCATCAGTTGCCATGAGCAACATTATTCCAGCCGACATGACGCTGAAGAGTCTAACTCTCGAGTAGTGCACTACTCGGGAGAGACTATAAATTTCTCATTCCCGCTGACATGACGCGGAGGAGTCTAACTTCTAGGTGGGACGCCACTCGGGAAAGACTATAAACTCATATTCCGACTGACATGAAGTCGAAGAGTCCTATATACGAGTAGCCTCCTACTCGGCAAGACTATAAATTATATTCCGGTTGACATGATACCGAAGAGTCTCATATACCAGTAGTAATCTACTCGGGAAAGACTTCCAGGTTAAAGATCTTTGACTTTATGTTTAATTGTCTTCACAATTAAGCACAAAGTCGGGGGCTACACCTAATAGGTGCGCCTATTCGGCGCACACTATTCATATATTTACATGAAGCCCTTCATAGCCTCGCTGCCAGCTGACATGAAGCAGGACTCGGGAAGACTTACTCGGACAAAGAGTACTCGGGAGCATCGCACTCGGGTAACCTTCACCGTGGAGGAAGAGCACTCGGCATCAGCTGTGACTCAACTATGAAGGTCTCAGGGGCTACTGTGGGAGCCATGGGCCCCGGGTACCTCACTACAAGCACATGGGCCACTCGGATAGAGGATGGGCCAGATCATGTAATTAGAGATAAGATAGCACCCGGCAGGCTGTGCCTTGTACAATAAGGAAACATAGCCTTAGTCGGATAGGATTCTATCTCTAATAAGGAAATCCCTTGGTCGTATCCGACTGGGATCCTTACCATGTACCCCTGTCCCCTAGTATATAAAGGGAGGCAGGGCGCCTCATGAGGGCAACCCCAGATCATTGATCACAAATTCACCTCAGAGGAATAACACCTCAACTGGACGTAGGGTATTACCTCACAACGAGGGCCTGAACCAGTATAATTCCCTCGTGTTCCTCTGCAATCCACCGAATTCCAGCTCGCCGAGTACCCCCATAGTATTATTGCCGGTGCAAAGCATCGACATATACCTACTCGGGCTAAGAGATCAAACCTAACTGATGCAGCCGTAGACAGAATAGATACATCGTGGTAAGCCGACTACCATAGACCGACTAGAATATTGGACCTAACCGAGGAAGTCCTAGCCGATACGATAGTCAGGGTAACCAGACTTACCCTCTCGCAGGAGATTGAACTTAACTGATGCAGCCCGGCTCGAGAAGCAAGAACCCGTTGAAAAGGGTGGTGATGCGCCGAATTTGTATTGATCTGTGTGATGATTTATAAGGTACTCGGGCATACGTATTTATACCCCGAGTTGATACAAGTCCTTATTGGACACGACACATGATTTCCTAATTACAGAAGGAAAACACTAATAATACCCTATCGGACACGAGATCAAGTTTCCTAAAAGAACAAATACTAATACTGCCTAATTAATAGACAAGATATTAACTGCCTTTCCGTGGTCTTTACGAGTCCTTCCCAAACTCGGCTTCCTCCATATTAATTCCCGCTATCTGACTGTGATTTTTTCCTTAACCGAATCTGATAAAGAACCATACCAAATTTTGGTGTTAACATGTGCTTATACTTCTTTGCCACCCCATCAGGACTCATCCAGTGAAAAGTCCTCGGGAACTTGTGGGGAGGAGCTTCAAGCCTAGGGAGGTCCGGTCCTTCCAACGACGATGACGATGACGACGGCGGCGGCGACAAGGATGGCGACGGGGTCCTGGCACCCAACTCGGCGGCCTTCGGGGCCCCAGAGATTGGCTCAGGGGCTGGAGCGACAACTTCGACAACCGCCCCTTGGTTGGCTGGTGTCGGCGGGCCTATAGTCGGGACGATCTCAGTTTTCAGTAGGTGTCCTCACTGGCACTGGCTCAGCTAGGGCTGGCTCGACAACGGGGGTAGCCGGAGCAGTCTCCTTGAGATCAATGTCAGCTCGCTTCCTATGTAACGAGTCAAATATCAAAACACTACCATGACGAACAAGATTTTCAGTAGACCTAGAGCAACCTACTCTTGGAACTTAAGCCTCTGTCCGGGGGATCCAGAGGTCGACACTGGAGGGCCGCTGGCTGTCGGGCCTGAGGGCACAATAGTCGGCGGCAGTGTTTCTGTCCTAGTCGGCCTCGCTCGCAGTGCAGCCAGCTAGGGTGCCCAGGTACTCGGCGGTGCCATTCTTGGGCTCAATGTTGCTGAGCCTGGCAGCGCTGGACTCGACCTTGTACTCACGTGCTCTTCTGGCTCGATGATGCTAAGCCCGACTGCATTGGTCCCGTCTGGGGCTTGATGGCCTAGGGCTGCGCTGGTGGTGTCTCTGATCTTGAGGCTCCTAGCTGCAGTACTCGGCCTGATAACCTTCTTCTTGCCCTCATCCACAACAGGCCTCTCCCCCGCTCTCTTGGAGTCGGGCTGGGCAGCAGAAGGACTTCTCGGCCTCTTCTTTGATTTCATGGCCGATAATGTTTAGGAGTCGTCATCGAACTCCTCACACGTCTGCAAGCAATTCAACAATACATGTTACACATTGCGGAAGCCAAACTTGGGGCATATATCTGCAAGCATTCACCATAGATGAACTACAAGACAACATCAGCAAGGGTTACCTTCGGGCGTGGCCTCTTCCAGCTATAAGCCGCCACAGACCGATCTGTGCCTTTAGTTTTGTCGATGTTTTACACCGGCAATATGAATATGGGGCTACTCAGCGGAAACTCAGTGGATTGCAAAGGAATACAAAGAGATTTTATACTGGTTCAGGCCCTCGATGTGAGGTAATACCCTACGTCCAGTTGTGGTGGTATTCCTTTGAGGATTTGTGTCGATCAAATGATCTTCTGCCCTTAGGGGGCGCCCTGCATCCCCTTATATACCGGGGGGCAGGTACAAGTAGGAGTCCCAGCCGGATACGGCCAAGGGATTTCCTTCTTAGAGATACATCTTACCCGACTAGGACTGTATATTCCTTTTTGTACAACGCAAAGTCTGTCGGGTGCTACTATATCTGTAATTACAAGTCTCGGCCCATCCTCTATCCGAGTGGCCCATATGCTTGTGATGAGGTACCCGGGGCCCATGGCCTCCACAAGTTTTGACCACCCCACTGGCAAAGAAATCCAGCAGGATGTTGGTCACCTTGTACTTGTCCACCAAGTCGGAGTATTCCCGGCTGGGATCACCTTTGCCCTTGTAGTCCCAGCCGAAGTGACACCTCAGCTTCAGTGGCCAGATGCACCGAGTCAAGAAATGTCTAGCCACCCATGGACTAGTTAACCCGGCTCTTTTCAACTTGTCAATCCTGCCAACAAGTATGTTAACCTGCCCCATTTCTTCAGAGGTGGGTAAAGACGACCACTTGGCAATAACCACCGGGGGCAAACCGATAAAAGGGGGAAGGCTTGGCTCAAGATCGGAAAAGTAAAACCATTCCTTATGCCAGCCTTTGAGAGAAGATTTCAGAGGAATATTGAAATAGATCCTCTTCATCTTGCTCCTGAGTTGGATACCGGCCCCCCCAATCAACTTATTTTTGCTCTTGGAGGGCTGGGGCTTGATATGGAACAAGTGTCTGAACAGATTCAGATGGGGTTCCACACCCAGGAAGCATTCACAAAAAGTCACAAATATGGAGATTTGCAAGATTGAGTTGGGATTAAGATTTACCAACTCGAGTTCATAAAAAGCAAGAAGCTGGTGGAAGAACTCAGAAGATGGAAGAGAAAGACCCTGGTTGAAAAAAGAGGCGAAAACGATGGTCTCACTGTCCTGGGGCTCCGGAACCGATTCACCTTCAGCCGGACGCCAGTTGATGACATCGTGGCTCTGCAACCTCAGCTGCTTCTCCAGAAGCTTTAGCTTAGCCGACCCGCAATCCGAAGTCGGCCAGACCTCGTCCGATGCGTCCACGAAATCAAAAGCCCTCGGCATGGTTGGGGATGAGAAGATTTAGGGAAATGTTGCTGGAGTTGGAATGGACAAGAAGAGCAGAATCGCCCGAGTTCCAATGGGGAAGAGCAAGCAATGGCAAACCCTAGTGGAGTGGGAGGTGAAATTCGGCGCGGAAGCTGGAAGACGAAATGATTGGTGGATTGGAGAAGATGAAGGAATCTTTTCTCTCTCTCTCCCCTGCCTTTTATAGAGCCGTTTTTGATTCATGGGCTTGGGCCTACAATGTCGGTACTAGGCCACCAAGACATGAGTTTCTACAATAGCACAGCTCAATGTGGCTGCTCGCTGGCTATGTTAAAATCACAATGCTGGTGCTACCAACAGGAACCGATGAGGTAAACAGATATGCTTCATGAAGGCCTAATTGCTAAACACATGTGTTTGGACATCTGTCTTATCCGCCAGGTATTGAGGATATATCCTTATAAGGATCACAAGCTGTCTTCATCAAAATTGGGGATGTAGGTATTTCTTAAGTACATCTTACCACGCAATGGATTTAATTTCATAAAGTGGTACTCGGCCTACATGCTTGGCCACCAGTTGCCATGAGCAATATTACTCTAGCCAACATGACACTGAAGAGTCTAACTTCCGAGTAGTGCACTACTCGGGAGAGACTATAAATATTTTCTTCCAGCTAACATGAACCTGAGGAGTCTAACTTCCGAGTGGGACGCCACTCGGGAAAGACTATAAACACCCTTTCCAGCTTACATGAAGCTAAAGAGTCCCATATATGAGTGGCATGCTACTCGGCAAAGACTAAAAATCATATTCCAGTTGACATGATACCGAAGAGTCTCACATATACCGTAGTATACTACTCGGGAAAGACTACAAGTTAAAGATCTTTGACTTTATGTTTAATTGTTTTCATAATTAAGCACAAAGTCGGCACCCTAATAGGTGCGCCTATTCACCACCAGCAGTATCATACATCCACATGGAGCCCTTCATGAGCCTCCCAGCTGAAAAAAGCCAGCTAAGAAACATGGAAAGCAGGACAGTGCAAACCGGGAAGAAGAAGAGGAAAGAAAGGCAAGAGCGACTCGGCAAAATAAAGTAAGTACTCGGAGAGCGGGGGTGGAATGCACATCGGGCAATGCTTCACTGTGAAAAGACGCATAAGAGATAACACTCGAAAGGGCAAGGAGAAGGAGATCAGCTGAAGGATGACTCAGGGCACTATGAGAATCTCAGGGGCTGAGAGCGGATGGGAGCACCATGATGAGAGGCCGAATGGCCCCGGGTAAAACCTCATCACAATCGCATATGGGGCCACTCGGATAGAGTATGGCCCTAGTCTTTAATAGATCAGATATAGTAGCACACCCGTAGACTCATCCCTTGCCTTGTACGAACAAGGAATATACAAAGATCCCCCCAAAAAAATCGAGTAAGTGTATTATCACTAAGAGAAATCCCTTAGGCCGGCAGAAAATCCAGCTGCGATTTCTACTTTAACCTACGCACAGATACCCCGGATAGACCCCCAGTAATTGAGGTGAGTCAGGCTGCTCCATGAGTTGCAGAACACACAATTATCCTCAAAGGCAAAAACACCACAACTGGTCTTAGGTATTAAACCTCACATCAGCTGAACAGTATAAATCTCCCGTTTCCGTGCAAGTCCACCGAGTTTCCATCCGCGATAACCCCATATTATATTGCCGGTTGTAAACATCACAAATCCCTATTGAGCAGTCCACCCACCCTTCGCCAGGTTATCGTTACGAGCGTCGGCGCTCGGCTTCAACTCATGCATTCTTCCTCCGTTGTTCACTAGCAGCAGCCTCCTCTTCCTGCTATCACGTAGTCAACGGATCTTAGTGGGATGAGCCCTTGGACGCCATGAAGAACTTCGCGTGTGGAGAAAAAGCTTGTCGAGCTACTGTCCGACTGTGATCAGATCGGAGTAGTTTTAAGGTAATTACAACTCCAACCTCCCTAGATCTGATCTCGAGCTGCTCTGGGCCGTATTTGAGTCGAACCTTGGTGGGATTGGATCTGCCGCATCAGAGTGAAATTATCCATTGCATTGCTGAGTCTGAACGGGAGATTGATAATCTCCTCCTCTCTTAGCCCGATCTCGCCTGGCTCAAGTCAAGTCCGAGTTGAACACCGAAAGAAGAGTTGTCCCGAGACTCACCAATCTTGGGTTGCACAACATGTCTTGAATTGCTTGCAACATGATGCCGACTGGCACGAGTTGCTTGGTTCCCGATCGATCGGATTGAGTCCGAGCTTTATTAGGTAGATCCCAATTTGTGTGATGAAGTCCAAGGCTCCAAAGCTGATTGTCTGCCCGGGAAGAACTTTGATTGCATCGACTCGTGTTAATCCATTGGGCTGTGAAGATAATCTCACCAAAGCCCCTACCCTGGCACGGCCAAATTGTTGATGTTTTGTATCATAATAAATTATATGGGCTACTCGTTGAGACCTAAACTCGTAATTGCAAAAGAACAAAGGGACAATTTATCCTTTTTAGCCCTCAAAGGAGTAATACCCTACTCCAACCTGTGTGTATTGCCTTAATTTTCTTCTTAGATTATATGTCTTGCCCCCCGAGGGACTCCCCTTCCCTTCCTTAATACTGATAGGAGAGGTTACATGATAGGAATTCCAGCCGGGACTCCAACCAAGTTCTCCTTCTAGATAATTACAACATACCCGACTAGACTATATCTCTTTCCTATCATACAAGTAATATCATGCAAATTACAGGATTTAGGGCCCATCCTCTACGATGCCACAAAGCTTCTCATGATTACCGGGCCCATGCTCCACATGATGTGTCCCAATTAGCGGCTAGGGCTGAGCAACAGGACCAGAATCCAAGGTGCATATCAATCGGAGATCGGAATGTCATGATTCGATTTGTAAGGAAGACTAATGCCGATGATTTGGGTTTGAACGCTAGGATTTCTTGGGATTATACAGATGGCCCATTTGTGTCATACGGAAGAGAATACTGCCGGCGGCCTCGCATTCAACCACAGGTGAAAAGCTGCCGACCGGCCCCACTGGTACAATGCCCGGCGTCCATGCCAAGCTCTGTGAGTAGCAGGCATGCAACTTCGTCCAGCGGCCCGTTTGCATGAAGATACAGCGGCAAGCCGTGTGGCGGAGGTCACCATAGAAGAACAGTCCGACAATGATGCCCCTAGGAAACACGCCGGGTATAACTCGCGCATCGCTGGTACGAGGCCGCCGAAGAGAAATGAGATCGCATGGTTGTTTTGGGCTCACCGTCAGCGAAGCGACCGACGCCGACGCTGCTCGAGATCCCCAGTGATGCAATGGCGACCAGCGGCCAGCCCGCACTCCTGCAGCGGCACAAGCTCTTCGAGACACCGGCGCGGTTGAGCAAGGCGCCACGGTAGTGGCTTTTGATCCAGGGATAGGAGGGGTAGGACGGCGGACCGGCTATTTATGACGGAGAGAGCTAGGCCGAATCATGCAGAATTTCCATCCCAAAATTCTAAGTTTATGTGTGGAAATTCCTCGTCCAGAATCAACCCGAGCCACACATTAACAGAAGTTATAAACAATTAATATTACATATCGAAAACTAATTTATTACAAGATGAATTTACCTCACAAAAATAAAAATTCTAGCAGCCGTAAAATAAACTAAAAACACGACGAAACCCACTCCACGAGCTTGACGACTCCCGCTAATCCTCCAATAACCCTCGCTTATGTAGTATCTTCTGAATTGATGATGTATTCAATATACACATGAAATACTCCACAAGCCACATACAAAATATGCAAAGTGCACAAGAAACAAAGATGATAATATGCTCAATTTGCATAAAAGCAATTTAATACAAATATTTTAAGAGGTAAAAACCATTGTTATGAAAGCAATATGATCAACACTATACGCACCAAAACTATAGGGCCCAACCACTCCAAACTGGAGCTAAACAAATTTCACCATTTAACAGTCAAGTCTTAAGTAAAGTGGGACAATCACAGAAAAACATTGCTAGGCCCGCCTTAACC
This sequence comes from Oryza meyeriana var. granulata, assembly GCA_003991445.1. NCBI lineage: Eukaryota > Viridiplantae > Streptophyta > Magnoliopsida > Poales > Poaceae > Oryza > Oryza meyeriana. The sequence continues at coordinate 24,970 of RYFJ01000873.1, forward strand.
TAGCACGGCTATCAAATAGTTTACTCTGGCCAGAGTATACAATTTACCCACAAACCAACTCCACAAACACCATCACGTGCGCCTTAATGCCACCATGGTACCTCGAAAAGGAATTGTGACAAGACCCTCCATGTAACTCGCACAACAAGAGTGCCACCCGTTGAACCACCAGTTTCCGACAAGAGCTGATCAAGCCCCCAACAGGGAAACGATCCAACGCCCAAGACATGGACTTATTGACACAGCCATGGTGGTCTTATTGACACAGCCACAACACATTGTGGGGCCTCCGGTTGAACAAACTACACTTCAGATCCCGCCATTACCCATTCTGGCTTGTGGTTAGCATGAGTGTTGCTTCGCAACAAGTAGTCCGCAAACTGGTCCTTAACTGTCACGAGCACCCTAGCAATATTCACAATCCTGGTGCTCCACCCACCATTTATCTGTATTTTAACGAACCATTAAATTGTGGCCACCCAGAAAATGCATTATGGAGAGTAATTACTATGACAACACGAAATATCTAGATGGATGGGATCTCGAATAAAAACCAAATAAATGCAGTAACCATCCATCCTCATCGCAGCCTTGCCATAATATTTACCCATTCATAATACAAATCCAATGCGCCGAATTCCGAAATAAAGAGATATTTGGAGAGTTGATTCACCGGTCCAAAACAGCGAAGTGTGCCCGTCAAAACACACGAAGGTGTCGACCAAATACGATACACACTTCTGGAGACATGGTCTACGGTTGAATCAACATCCATGCATCTCATCATTTCTAAATTCTTACTAATGTGTGACTAGCCCAGGAAAGCTCTAGTCCCACACGTTCATCTTAGCAAGTAATATCCAAGATAGAGGGTATTTAGCTAATTAAACAAAAAGTACATATACAGATACATATTAACTAATGTTTACATAAGCCGTACAGGCTAAATAGTTAGTCCATCGGAAGCTTGGCTACCCAAAATCCTCAGGCAACCGACTAAGTGTAAACCCTTAGATAGGACTATCCTGATCAACCTCTTCACCCACACATTCATCATACAAGTCTTCATCTTCACCTGTGCATGAATCTATAGGAGCATTCACAAAGATAAAATATAACTCAGTACGTAAGGTACTGGCAAGGCCACAATCAAACCTGACTATACATGTGAGCTGTAATCAAGGTAAAGGCTATATGAAGAGGCTCAGTTTTATTGCATAAAGCCAATTTTATTTCGCAATAATTTAAAAGAGAAATTCATAAATCAAATTGCATAACAAACTAATAGAGTAACATCATGGCATCGATTTTCATAAATAAAGACTATACTACCCTCCTTGGCAGCAAGACTATAATACAACTTAATATTTCAGCTCCATTCCATGATCATTTCATCAATCACCGAGTATAAATCAGTATAAATCTTCACCCAACCATCCCATTCCATAAAGCATTTTGAAAGCATAAATCTATACTCAATGGACACAACCATGCCGCTCATGACCGTGAGCATGGCTAACCGATTAGTTTTGACTCTACAGAGTTTGTACAACTTTACCTACATGTTATGATCGCTCTAGTTTGTCCAGTACCCGTCGGTACCACCACACTCTACACGTTGAATGCGGTCTAGAGGTCATAACATAGCTTTTACATTACCTAACATTTAGCCTTGCACCAGCACGAGGTGTGTTACTCCACATCGGGGTGCTATCCCGATGCCGTGGGTGGCGGGCCCACCGCCTTAACCCAGCGCCGTGCGGCAGCCTACCCGGCTCCCCACGAGGCACACAATGTTGTATTGGACAAACTTAGACGCCTATTCCGTTACGGGATATAGGTAGCTCCTCTGAACAGTCCTACGGTCCATTGTAGGCACTGCCCATACTACTCTGGCTACCAAAATGCAAGGCTAAACATTAAGTAACTTAATCCACTATGGCTATCCCATACTAGCACATGTGGTTGTACTGTTTAACATGAGAAATGACACTGAGTTCGGTCCTTAAGCAACCCGGGCAAACACTCCCTCTATCGATACACAACTATCAATATGTGTACCACTTGCTTGCCCAAGTTTTTAAAAATAGTTTTTCTTCAGTTTAGTTCACAAATATCATAAATATTAATCTCTGATCAGAAAGTAAATAAATTTCCATTTCAACGTAATTAGAATGGCCATGACTTATTTGATAAGTATCTAGCATGTCTAAGCACATATATAAGTATATACCTTGTAGTAAGCACTTAAACAAGTACTTTCACCATCTAGTGTTACAAGCAGAAGGTTATCAATATTTCAAGGTGGATTATGCAGAAAAAGGGATTAACTACCATTGCCCACAATCTATTTAATATACATAGCAAAATAACGATGCAACGTTAAAATTAAATCATTGATAATCCAAAATTTAGGAGCAATATGTTCAAAGGTAGTGGGATTCTTGCCTTGATCTAGATTTGCTTCAGGTTCCTCAATATATTCTACCTCCTCAAACTCCAAAGGATCTTCTTCCAAATTTAAATTTTAACTTAAAGCAAAATCAATAATTAATGCAAAAAATGCTCTAATATGCATGATTTTTGTGCAGTGATTTGGTACAGGTTTCAGATACTTTCTAGTGAAATTATTTTTATTTTTGCACTTACCATTTGTGAGATATGATTTTTGCAAGTTTTATGTGTCATTTTAAGAGTATAAAATGTACTGATTATCGGTGGCTTAATTCTGAGCAAAATAACTTTATAAATGGAAAGTACTCATTTTTCTAAGAACTACAAAATTGGTTTGACATTTTTCTGAGCTAGAATGACTTTCTTATGAATTTTCTAGTTGAAAGTCCTATTTTCAACCCTCTTTTATTCTTATAATTTTTAGGCAAGTTTTCTGTACAGAAAGTGCCACTTTTTAATTTACCAGATTGTAAATAATAAAATTACCAAACAAGCAAAGTTGGTTTCACCCAATTTGGAGTTAAGATGGATTAGATATGAATTTCTGAAGTTTGCATATTTTTTAGTGAAATAATAAAGCCATTTAGTATTTTCTTTTATTTTTTTGGATTTTTAATCAGTCGGGTCCACTGGTCAGTGAGAGCCAATATGTAAAAAGGCCCTCGGGGTTTCCAGAAATAGAACCCACGGCCTCAGCCACGTGTGAAAAGTAGTTTTCTTTAAGAGTTCAAATAGTTTTTAGTATTTAAGTTTGGGTCCCTATGCCCACTTGTAAGTCTAAGCACTTTTTCATTTTAGACTTTAGGGGTTTTAAATCTCTTTTAAGTGTGTCCTTATTCCTCTGACTATGTCAGCCGAAACTTCGGCCAGGAGCAAAATGTCAGCCGGCGAGCTTTCTGGCGGCGGCAACGGCAAACGGTGGCTCGGCTTGAGCTGCGGCCAACACAGAAAATGTGGAGGGAACTATGGCGATCCTATTGGTGGTCATTTCATCACCGGCGGTGACCAGGGCTAGGCGCAGTGATGATGCGAGCGGGGAAACATCTCGGGATGGCATGATAAATGGAGCTACGACTCGATTCTTTCCAAATCCATGCATGCATGTGGTTATATAGAGTACCAGGGTGCTCACCAAGGCTCGGCCGGGGATGGCAAGGTCTGAGCGACAGTGACGACGATGGAGATGGCTTGGCAGTGGCTGAATCCTTCGGGGTCACGTCGTTGGCTTGCTCCCGCTGTCCTGCGGTTGAGGTAAGGCGTCTAACCGGTTAGAGACTTCATAGAGGTGGTCCCAGTGTAAGGAATCAAAGCGGGGCTCACTAGAGAAAAAGAAATCGATGGCGACGGCAGCTTGACTGGAGAGGAAGAAGACGGTGTTGATCTCCTAGTACACGGCTTCGCAGCTTGATTCCTTCGGTCGGCTAGCTCCTAGAGGCGAGGCGACGACGTTGGCGCGAGGACTTGGTCTGCGACGTCCTGGACTGGCTGGAACAGCAACGGTGTCACGGCGGCGGTCTAGGGGAGCAGAGAGTGCACGGCGGCGATCTCGGCCAGTGAATCCTAGGGCAGCTGAGTACTAAAATGGAACAATTAGAGGGTAGTGATCATGTTCTGGTGGTTGAAGTACGGCGAAGCTCACCCGAGTGGCGGCGATGGCAGTCGAGCAGTGGCCGGCGTTGGAGAAGACGATGCTGTTCCCGGGGAACCCGAGGTGATTTTCCTAGTTTTTCCCGTGGAACAGATAGAGGGAGAGATAGGGAAGATGATGGAGTGGCGACCGGTCAAATGGTGGAGTTTCCTCGGTGATGGAGGTCCTATGGTGGCATCGGTTGGCATCGGCACGTGGAGGCATCCGTGGCATGTTCCTGGAGTGGAGGGCGAGCTAGAGCGGTGTCTAAGACTGACCAGTGGGTCCAGGATGTCTGTGGGTCCCACTTGGCAGTGTGAAATGGGAGAGGAGCTCTCTAGATGCTAAGTGTGGGAGACTGTGTGAACAGCTGTATTGCATCTGTGATTTCAGTAGGTTACTAAGGGATATAAATTATGGGAAAATTACTGGAGGTAGTAGGTGGTATTGGCTAGCTCTGTGCCAAATTTCAAAGTTCTGGGACTTGTAGATTTCTCTGGAGAAAATGGCAAAGTTCGGCCAAAAATCAGTTTCTGCTGTGCACCTGTCTGAGTCAGTGAGCTTGGGCCTATTATTTTATGTACAATCTTTGTGAAGATTGTACTGAAATTTTCACTGTAATTATTTCACAATATAATACAGGTTCTGGTAAATTTTGGTGAGAAGGTGATTGATTTATTAATTCTGGCAAAAATGTCAAATAGGCTGTCTGCTGGTGAAAGTTTTCCATATTTTGCTGAGTTAAGAGTATTTATTTGAGACACTTATTGAATCGATAAAATTCAGTGAAAATCACAGTGGTTGATTGATATAGTTTAGTTTCTAAGGGAATTTTCTTGGATTTTTATTCCTCTGAAGAGTTCCTTTAAAAATTTGAAATGGCAATTATGGTTCCTAGTATGAAAATGCAAAAGCTCAATCAAAACATGAAAAATGCTGTTACGCTAGCGTAAGAGATTTATTTTCATTGCCTCCCACTTTTCATACATCACTTTTATTTCTTTACAAATTTTTGGTATGTTACATAAATTAGCCTTGCACGACCACAGTCGTAAATGGATTCATCATTTTATGTGAACAAAATATTATAGCTGATGTTAATCTTATAGCCTAGAAGTTATTCTATAGTTTGCTAAGCATGACTAAGCAAAGTCCTAGAGGTAATCTAGCTAACCAATAAATAAAGCTAGATAGTCACATTTATCCCATAAGTACAATATCCAGTAATCAAGTCAAAAGGGGTCATAAACAAGGTTAGGGTTTTCCCTTTACCGATGACATTCCAAAATACATGCAGAGTTGAAAGGAAAAATAGCTTTAAACATAGGAACAATATGCTCAAAGGTGTTGAGGAATCTATGTGACTTGCCTTGCTGCTCCTCACAAGCCTCGGAACTCTTCTCGAGAAATTACGGCTCTTCCTGAACGTCGGCGGCTAAAGGCAATAAACAAAAACGAGCAAAACATTACATCAACACACATGAACAATACAATATTATATTTTTAATGGATAGATCTCAATTTTTAAAGAATTTTGCAAGTTGAATCACTCTAAACGGAGTTTGGATGAATTAGTTATGAATTTTAGAAGTTTAAACCCTTGGAAAGCCTATTTAAAAGAATTAATCTGATTTATTGCGTCATTTATGAATTAATTTAATTCGGGAGAAAGAATTATTGCGTCATCAGAGAGAGAAAAGGGAATGGGCCGGCGACTGACAAGTGGGGCCCACTAGCGGCGAGAGGAAGGGATGCCGGTCCATGGTAGACTGAGTCCATAGGGGTCCATGGACTCATCCAACGACTGGGATCTAAAGGAGGGTTGGATCGGATGGCCCAGATTGAATCCACGTTTAAGTTGATCGGAGGGCTATGATTTAATGTAACCTAGATCGACGGCTGAGGTTTGATCCATCGATCTAGGGCCGAGATCCAACTGGGGAGATCTGACGGCTAAGAATAGGTCGGATAACCGACGGTTCGAATTAGATCCGAATGGATCCAAGCTAGCGCCTACACGGCAACCACGTCGGCGACTGAGTCGGCACAGGCGACGGTAGCGAAGGCGGTGCATGGGGACCGATGGTCGCCGGCGATCGGCGGCACGACAACGCGCGCCGAGTGCAGGAATGGATAGAGGGGATCGCGGTGATGCTTACCGAGTGCTAAACGATGGGGATTGGTGACGAGAGCGGCCAGCGATGAGGTTTTGGCTGCAGCGGTCTATAGGTCCTTGGTGGCGGCGAGGTTCCAGTGGTCTCCGGTGGTCCAGAGGCGGTAGCCAAGCTTCTTTGGACTTCGACGAAGCTCACAGAGGCGGCGGCGAGTCTTAGTAGCGACCGAAACGACAACGAAACGCGACCGGGGCTCGGTGGCGGTGGCGGAATCGGGATACAGTTCCGAATCGAGAGGCCGTGGGTCTCCTCAACCGGCGGCGTTGGGACTCCAATTTCTTGGGGATACGGTAGAGGAGGACCGGGGCTCCATTTCCCCTCAACTGATTTGACGAGAACGAGGCCGAGACGCGCTGATCTGGAGCGGATTCGACGGCGGAGCTCGGGGATGAACAGGACTCTCGACGGGAGGTAGGAGGCGAAGCTAACAGGTGGGACTTCACTACATCGATGGCTACGGAGAGGCACGGTGGCCGTGGGCCGTGGGCTGTGGCGCGCGCGGAGGGAAGATTAAGTGCACAGTGTTGGGCCTGAAATCGGCCCAGTGCGGTGGAGGGCCTTTTAATTCTTTTTTTCTTTTATTTTAATGCTATGAATTTAATTCACCAAAAATACTTCCCTTAATCAAATAATCCCAGAAATTCTAGAAAATAGATGATTAAGCAAAGATTTTATAAAATTATTTCAAGCCATTTTGCCTATAGATTTTTTCTGGGTTTTTATTATTTTCACTCATTGAGGCTTTTAATTTAATTTCTAAAATTCCTTTTTCTCATTTATTTTATATGGGGATAATTTTAGGTGTTACAGCACAGTGGCTCAGGTGGCGGTGGGACTCCGTAGGGCAGCGCACGGGCCGGGCCAAGCGACATAGCGGGATGGGCCAGGCGGCCGTGGCGACGGCGCAGGCTGAGGAGGCGTGGGGCCGGGCCATGCTGGGGCCAAGGAGAGGGTTTCGGGCTCATGCCAGCTCGGGATGCAAGCCGAAGAGAGAGAGGAGGAGAGGGGAAGGGAGGAAGAAGAAGGAGGGGGAGGAAGAAGCAAAAAAAAGGAAAGAAGAGGAAAAAAAAAGGAAACGATGGAAAGAGAAGGAAAAAGGAGAAAAGGAAGGGGCTTTTGGGAATTTTCCTAAATTTGGAAAATTAGAGGATTTAGGGTTTCGAAGGATTATTTCGAATATTCTTCATATGGAATACTGAAACATTTTGGAAATCAAGACAATTTTGGGAATGGAAGGAAAAATAAAAAGGGTTTCTCCAGAAAATTCCAATTTTGCAAAAATTGGAATTTGGGGATATTTACAGAATGTGAGGAATATTTTGGAATTACAAATTGTGAAAATATTTGGGACTTTGGGATATTCCAAATATCGGAATATCTATAGATAGATATATGTATATATATTGGGAATCGAGAATATTTGGGAAACTAGAAAATGGAATATATTTTGTGGGGATCTGGAAAACGGTGGATATTTTACCAAGAAATATTTGGGGAATAATTGAACATTCAAAATATTTTGTGAGATTACTAGAATATCGGGAGATTAGAGACATTCGGAATATTGTAAATATTCTAGGAATAAGGGAATTGACAAGAATATTTATTGGACGAGACTGAAATTGGGCAGCCCTAGGAATATATGGGGATTTGGATTTATTTCGACCCGAAGGAATTTACTTCAAAAAGAGGAAATGGATATTCTGGATACCGAAAATCTCGGATTGCAAGTTCACAGGGATTTTAGGGTTTTCCGAAATTGGATAAATCCGAGAGCTCTAGATTTAGAATTTCAAGGAGATTTTAGGGTTTCGGGAGTGATACCAAACCCTAAAAGAAAAGGTAAACCAGAGTTCGAGGTGAACAGAGAGACATCAAGGGATTGATGCAGGAACGACCCGAACAGGGGGAAAAGAAAAAGATTTTATTTTCCATATATTTAATTACTGAGATGATTTTTATTTCACTAAAATTAATTCTGGAGCTCTAAAAAATCCGAGAAAATTTTAGAGAGTTTATTAAATCATGGGGAATTTATCAGAAACAAAAACCACCAAGAAACACAATGTAAATTTATTATAAATTCTTAAATGCTTACAATATTTCAACAAAACCCAGGAATACAAAAAGCATCCAAGCATTAATTAAAGTTTCAACTTGGGATTTTTATTATTGGAAATTTCAGAATTTTATTCAAACACATTGACAGACAAATTTTCTAGTGTATTCTTGTATTTTCATTTACCAAAAATAATTTTTAATTAGAGCGATTTTTAGGGTGTGACAACCGTTCTAGCTACTGTCAGTGCTTGTCGTCACCACCGCCGGGATCGCAAGGCCGAGGAGGACCCCGGCTGCCCCTTCACAGCCACCAAAGATCACCGGAGCACCGCCGTCCACAAAGCCCCGAAGCTAGCCACCGCTTGGAGCTCGCCGCCGGTCACTTCCCGTCGCTGTTCTTGCCTCGGTGAGCCTTGCTGTAGGGAGACTACCCGTCTGTGCCCTCGCTATGCCTTGCCGCGCCGCCATTCACCGTTGACCATCAATTCCCATGCCGTCGCTGCCAGTCTGCCCACATGGTGGCCACGTCTAGACCACGTTAGCGCCACCTCGGCCTCCCAGTCCGACGCGGCCGCTAAGTCAACCCGAGAGGTTTGATCCGATCGGATTCAATCTCAGCCGTTGGATCATTCTTGATCTAATCCTAACCGCCCAATCCCGATCCTTTAAATCTCAACCATCGGTTTCCATAGACCGCTTTGGTGAACCCGGTCTACAGTGGACCAGACCCCGGTGACGCAATAAAGACTCTTTTCCTTAATTTCTGTAAATGGTTTTAATCGGTTTAAACTTCTAAAATTCATAACTAATTTATCTGAACTCCATTTGGGGTGATTCAACTTGCAAAATTCATTAAAAATCAAGTTCTATCCATTAAAAATATAATATTGTACTGTTGATGTGTGCTTATGTACTGTTTTGCTCGCTTTTGTTTATTGCCCTTAGCTGCTGCGTTCCGAAAGAGTCGAGATTTTGCAAGGAGAGTTTGGAAGCATTTGCAGAGCAGCAAGGCAAGTCACACAGATCCTCAACACCTTTGAGCATATTGTACCTATGTTTTAAGCTATATTTTTCCTTCAACTATGCATTTATTTTTATAATGTCATTTGGAGGGATAACCTTGATCTTTGATTATAGCTTTATTGACTTGATTACCTATTATTGTCCCCTTGGGAATAATGTGATTAGCTAGCTTTAATTATTGGTTAGCTAGATTAATTCTAGGACTCTGCTTAACCATACCTAGAAACTATAGTATAACTTATGGGCTATCACTTAAACATTGATTACATTATGATGTTCACATGAAATGATGATTCAGTTTACGACTGTGGTCGTGTGTGGTTAATTTAATGGTCCACTAAAACTTGATAAAAAGGTGGGTTGTAAGCATCGGGTTTGTGTTGAATGCTAGTGGTGCTCATGACACTTAAGGACCAGTTCGCGGACTACTTGTTGCGAAGCATTTATCGTACTAACCACAAACCAGAATGGGCAACAGCTAGACTTGTAGTGTAGCATGTCCCAGCAAGAGACACCATGGTGTGTTTAGCTGATAGGTGGTAGTGTCAATAAATCCACTATGGCAGTGCCAGTAAGTCCATATTTGGGAGCCAAGAATTTCTCTAGCCTGGAGGTTGGGCCACCTCTACTGGGGACTTGGCTGGTAGTTTTCTATTGGGCATGTTATGCGAAGGGTCCTATCACAACTCTTTTCTGAGATACCATGGTGGTATTGAGGCGCACGGTAACGTGTTATGGGGTTGTGTCTTGTGGGTAAAGATGTACACCTCTGGCAAAGTAAAACTATTCGAATAGCCATGCTCACGGTTATGGGCAAGCCTAGCAATGTTTTACGTGATTAGTCCCATACTACTCTACTTTAATAATGGTTGGTGCAATATTGATAGCTCTAGGTTGGGAGTGGTTGGGCCTGTACCGTTTTGGAGAGCGGTATAGTGTTGGTTAATATTGATTAATAATTACTATTTTATTACTTTCTTAAACGCTTTATTAAATGTTGTTTATGCAAATTGAGTCCTATTATGCTATCCTTTGGCTTGTGTAGTATTTCATGTGCTCACCTTGCAATCAATAATCATCATCAGAGGATTATCTCAGTGAGGACGATTTCTTGGTGGACTAAGCGGGAGCCTGATCAAGTACGTGTGGAGTGGGAGTCATCGCGTCATCCATAGTTTAATTCCGCTGCATGGATCTTTATTATTTTGAGAGGTGTCATTCGCCTCTGTCATAAATACTTTCGATTATGTAAGACATTCACTTTGCTATCAACTTTATCATTTGTGTGCCTCGGTTGATTCCTGGACGAGGATTTATACACAATAAAGCACCTGAATTTTGGATGGAAATTTTGAGTGTGACACATGGCACATCCCCCTAGCGGGCAGGCGATAGGGGGCCGAGGCGAGCAGCCTGCAACCATCAGAGATGGCTAGGAATGGGCATTCATCAGCGACGACTCGGCCGACGGCGATTTCTCTACGGGATGGCCTCGTGTTGCTAAAGAAGAGTTCGTCCGTGGAAGGAATTTCAGGTTGGCCGTCGCCGATTCATTGAGCAACCAAGGTGATTGTTCCCAATCTTTTCTTCCTCTTGTCTGATTCATTTTATGGATGGTTGTCATTTTCTTTCTTGTGCAAACATCAATCATAGCCCCTGCAAAATTTTCATTGAATGGCACTGTTTAGAAAATGTAGATGCAATCAGGAAGTTGAGAAAAATCATATTGTAAATGTGTTTGTTGTAGTTGCAATATGACGCATCATATATGGGGCCTTGCACTTAATTTGATGCAGGGTTGAGAGAACCTTGCACCTGAGACTTCACAGACCCCGGTTGCATCGCGGCCATGGAACATGAATCTAGTGACAAGGTGGTTTCAAGCACAGCTCAGTGTAGCCATCAGTTTTATGTTCATTAGTAATTTCGACCAAAATTAATCAATAAGTGCACATTATAATTTGTCTGAAAACTTAAATTGTGCTTACTTGCCTGTTAATTTCCGTTGTCCAAATTTTATTCCTTGGTCCTTTTTTGGTATAATTAATCATTTATGGTATAAAGCTATGTTCAAAACCATGGTGGCACAATGCCTTACCTGCTGTTTTTCTGTATATCTTTTGGATATAAATTGTAATTTTTCCAGTTCCTTAATTTGCCCATTACCCTCTCCAATCTAGCTGGGGTTTTGAGTGCACTAACCAATATGGCATGTGCTAGAACTTACTAATGTTGCAATTATATGTTTCTGGAGCTGCTTTGTGAAGGAAAGCTGAATGGTTATGTGTATTCACTGCCATGGTGGCTATGGTCGCTGCTAACCTGTGTAAAGCTATTAGATGTGTATTCAAAGTAATTAAGTAGTAGGTCCTGCTATTATAGATGTTAAGGCAAAAAGAGGTGAAAATCAATGATAGAATTGAAACCATCTGAAACATCCATTTTACCCCACACTACTGCAGCACTACTAATTTTTCTAGGTGAACAACATCACTTCAATAAGAGCCTTTGCAATTGGTTGTACTTCCTCTTGGATTTGAAAAAATTTAAGAAAATATGGTACATTAACTGATTAGCTACAATCTGAGATCACCTCACTGTCCTGCAAGTGATGCAAGGAGGATCTAGCTAGTTGTTATTGCTTGTCGAAGTTATTTGTAGCCTTCACAATGTCAACAAATGTAAGTATGTTTTTATCTCCCTTGTTTCCCTGATACTATAACTAATGATTGCAGTAATTGTTTGTGTTACTGTGGTCAGTGTTGGTCATCCCCACTTGGTTTCTCTGTAGCCTCTGCTCCAGTTATAAAATATTAGTACTGGCTAATTGATTTGTTGTCTGTTCTTTGATCCATAATGTAAGTTAAATATTATTGTGGAAGAGCATTGTGTCAATTGATTATAATTGTGCCATTTAGAGACATCAAAGCTACAGCTATTTTTTTTCACGCAAAAAAACAAAGTAAAAATAAAATTTGCAGCTAGTTTTCAACCAATCATCAAATGGTTTCATCCTGTAGTAATGTTCCTGAAGTACTTAAGCATCTGGAGCTCCTGGCATAACTATAGAAGAATTGTTAGTCAAAGAAAGGAAAGAGAGGTAACTTGAGAAGTTCAGATTGCTTCGTTTCAACGGAAAGTTCAGAATTTCAGATTATCTCCGTTGCATGTGTTTTTTTAACAGTAGTTCTATTAATCTACTAAGTAGTAATGTGTTGAATTATGTCCCATGGACAGGAAGTATGGATGGAGGGGGATATTACACAAACTTGATCAGTGAGGGTACCAATAATTTTGATTTGTCTAATATGGGGAGCCAGCCTAACCATCAACAACAACCAGTTGTGAAGGGTACTACATATGTGAGACCAAACCAGAAAAGATCTAAGAATTTCAGTGATGATGAGGCCTGTCTATTGGTATCAGCATGGCTAAATGTTAGTTTGGATGCTCTTCAAGGGGCTGAACAATCTCGATCTACATATTGGAACCATATTTATGATTAGGGATGAAACTAAACGGGATAGATCCCGTACCGACCGTTTTCGTTTTTTATATTATGATACCGTTTTCGACCGTTTTCGAATTTGGCAAAACATAAAAAATTGTCATTTTCAATTGGTTTCACAATCATTTTCAACCATTTTTTGTCCTCATTATTTACTAAAATATAGAAAAATCCCGTACCAACCGTTTTCGTTTTCTATATTGTAATACCGTTTTCGACCGTTTCCGACCGTTTTCATCCCTATTTATGATTATTTCCAATCGAACAAGACCATTAGTTCAGATCACGCACAAAGTTCACTCATGCACCGTTGGTCCACTATACAAGACACTGTCAACAAGTTTACTGGATGTTTAAGTCAGATTGAGAATAGAAATCAAAGTGGTATGACCATTGAGGACAAGGTTAGACGTTATCTCTTATTATCGTATTGTCATTTTTATTTCATCGTTGTTAAAATTATTATGTTTAACCTCTGACTTTCTTTCTTTTTTTTTGCAACTATCGCAGGCTAGAAGGTTGTACAAGATCACAGATAAGCAAAAGAGGTCGTTTCAGTACATGCATTGCTACAATCTTTTAAAAAATCAGCCCAAGTGGATTGATAGGCGCAATCAGTTGGCAGGTCAAAAAACTTCGAACAAAAAGCAGAAGACCACCGCCAATTCGGTCCCTGCGACATCTACACCTGCATGTACTCAAAGTAATAATGCTAATGATAGTGAGGCTGCTAGTCCAGAGACTGATACACAGGATATGGAAAGACCATTAGGGAGGAAGAAGGAGAAAGAAAAGTTGCATCAATGTTCGGATCGAACACATATCGATGCATTAGACTATTTGTGGGGTAAGAAGAAAGAGGTTGATGCAGAGAAAGAGATGAAGAAAGAAGGAAGATTCAAACAGACGATGGCACTGGAGAAAGAGAAGTTTGAGTTCAAGAGGACAATAGAAGAAACATTAGTAAATTCCTAAAAAAACTGATATTTAATACTGGTCTCCATGGCACTGCCACAAGTGTTCGACGAGGTCATCTTGAAGCTGGGTGTGAATATTTTTGTCTTTAATTTTATTGTAATTCATAATGAACTTATCAAAATCAAGCGTATCTTCATGAGAACCTGTCACCTGTTCTCCTATCTCATTGTAATTTAAATCATAATCACCATATCGCTCATCCTAAACAATCATGTTATACATGATTATGCAAGCTATCATTATTTGTCCAAGAGTATGTACATCCCAAAAACGTGCTGGTCCACGAACAATTGCAAAGCGAGCTTGCAGAACCGCAAATGCTTGTCCTACGTCTGTCACACCCTAAATCTTCCTCTTAAAGAGAGCCACACAAAATATACCAGAGAAAATATCCCAAGAAAAATAAATTAAAATAGCCAAATGAATTAATTAAATATAAAAAATGCAAAATAATAAATTATCATGGCTGGGAATAATTTTCTTTTATTCCTCTTGCCAAAATATGTTAACAAGATTTTTATTGGAATTTTTAGAGCACAGGAAATATTTTTAATAAATCGAAAACCATTATCAGAATTAAATTGCACTGGAAAAATCTTTTTCTTTTCTTTTCTTTCCCTTTTTCCTTTTTCTTCTTTTTTCCTCCTGTTGGGCCGCCGGCCCAGCACCGTTCCTGGCCTACCCGCGCGCGTCGCGCTCTCATCGGGCCCACCCGTCAGCTGCTCGCCTCGCCCCTTCCCTCGCCGACCGGTGGGGCCCCCCCGTCAGACCCCTGGCCGCCTCGCTCACTCGCCTTCCCGCTGACAGGCCGGGCCCGCCTGTCTCCCTGCGCGCCCGCCCTCGGTTCAAACAGTGGTGGGCTGGGTCCTCGCCCATTCCCCCACGATCTCCGGCGCCCTCACCCACTCTCGCGCGAGAATCGCGCGCATGACGCCGCGGCTGCTGCCCTCAAACCCGTGAGAAATGGTGTCGTTCTGGCCACAATCTCTCCCGCTCGAGCTCTTAAAAACCTTCGCCATCCTCTCCTCTTCCTTTCCCCTCAAACGCCGACTCTTCCCGAGCTCCCTAGCACCCTGCACCACATGATCCAGAGCCGTCGCCACACTCCACCGTCTCCAGTCGTCTGCCGCCACCGCTATAGCCGCCACCAGACTGCGCGCTCACCACCACCAGCTCCGCCGCACTCGTGCGAAGCCAGGCCGCCTCATCCATGGGCCTTTACATTGCCGGAGGTCCATTTTCGCCATCATCCTCCTCGGTAGGCCGTTCTGCCGGCTTTTGGCCATGCCTCCCCGCCAATCCACTCAGCCATTTCGGCCCTAATTCGTTCCTACAAATTCTCCAGGACACCTCAACCTCATCCACTGCCTCCGTCGCGGAGATCTTCGTCGAACGCCATTTTCGCCTTCGTCCATACCTCCGCTGCCGCCTATCTCCTCTGTTCACCACCGTTCGCCGCATTCTGGTCGTCGCAACCCCTCAGTGAGCAACCCTCGTCTTCCTCGCTCCATCCCAAAACTCGCCGCTGTTCTCCGGGGGCTGGATGGTCGCCGGCGGCGACATCGAGCGCTCGCCCTGCCGCGACGCGGCCGCACCGGCGGGGACGAGCCCCCTTTCGTCCGAGGCCGTCCGATCTGCTCTGGGCAGATCGGACCGGCACGTGGTGCCCCACGAGCACCGCTTTCCTGCATGTGCGCCCCCTGGCGCCGCGTCGGCTCCTCGACCCGCCGTGAATGCCGCGTGGCTGCCACGTGGCCATCTCCCGCTGGCCCGCAGTAGACTTGGTCTACCGTGCGCCGCTCCCCCTGGGGTCACTGGTCGGTGGGGTCTGCCTGTCGGTGCCGGCTCCCCGGGTCCAGTGACGCATTAATCCATTTAATTGTGCAATAAATCACTTAATAATTGATTTTACATTGGAAATCACAGTAAAACTTCAAAAATTCATAACTAATTCATATGAACTCCGATTAAGTCCATTCAAATTTCATTAAATCCAAAAAAACTAAGAATTCATTAAAAATATTTTCAGCTCATGTTTGGCTGTCCTCATGTATTATTTTTAATTGTTTATGCATTGTCTGTTATAGAATCTGACGCAGTCGACCCTCCCGTTTACTACGAGGTCGTAGCCGAGTACGTCGAGCCGGAGCAAAGCAAGTCACACTGTAATCTTAATCATTTTGCACCTACTTTTTGCTAAAATTCTTTGTTTATTTAAATAAACCTGCATGTTTTTATTATTTCATGTGGTATGGATTATAACCTTTATCTAGATAGGACTATGCCTTAGTATTTGAACCTTGTCCCTTGTCACTTGGGTAACAATATGGTTAGAATACTATTCTTAGGATGCTTAGCCATGCTTTGAAACTATTAGTTCACCTGGGAATTAAATATTAACATTTACATTCTTGGTTCGACTCAATGTCGGAAAATAGAACTTTGGATATGTTAATGTTAATAATATGACTAGAGGATATGATTAGGATGCTTAGCCGTGCTTAGAGACTATTAGCTCACATGGGGAATTAAATGTTCTTATTTACATTTATTGTTCGACTCTCTGTCGGGAAATGGAACTTCAGATATGTTCATATTAAACTACTAAAATTGGATCTAAATGGTGGGCTGTGGGTGCATGGTTTTATTGGTCGCACCCATGGCAATTAAGGACCGGTTCGCGGGAATCCCTTGGGCAATTAATTGTACATTCCACAAGCCAGCGTGGGCAACGGCTGGGCTTGTAGCGTCTCTTCTCCCTCTCCTAGGCACCGATGGTGAGAATGGCGTGATGGAGTTGGTCGGCCCAGGGATGGGTTGATCGGCTTCCAGATCCATTGTACGCAAGGGGGTAGCCTGGCCGGTACTGTGTGCCCTATCGGCAGGTGCAACCTCAGCGTGGTGTGGATGGTTAGGGGGAGGTCGCGTGAACATGTATGGGGCTGTGTCTTGTAGGTACAGTTATACACCTCTTATCAGAGTTAAATATATTCAAATAGCCACGCCCGCGGATAAAGAGCGATTGGTCAAGACTTAGCGTGATTAGTCTCACCCTTACTTAATTAACTAGACTTAATGGAACTGGTATAGTTCAGATGGATGGTTGGGCCTAGTCAACGTGGTGTAACGTTGATCAGTGGAGAATTAATATTGATCAATTAATCAACCTTTTTACCGTTGCAAACTACTACTGTTTATAACTACTCTTATGCAAATAAACCTCCAGCCTATCCTTGCCCCCTTTGCATTATGCATATTTGTGGGTGTGATTTGTTGAGTACCGTGGGTGGTACTCAGTCTTGCTCCTTTTTTCCCTCTCAGTGGTGGAGTACGTGTCTGATGAGGAGCAACTGGAGGACTAGGTTGGCTCCGCCGTCAAGATGTCTGTGGATTGGAAGCTTTCGCTTGGCTAGCTGTATATAGGCTTTATTTATCCTTACCACTGCATTTATGTAATATAATTTATTCTATTTGTAAGACGCATTCTGTATGGCAACTTGGAATTGTGTACCCTAGCTTTCCTAGACAGGGATTTTATATACATGAATGTTCATAATTTCGGTGGTGAATTTCTGGGCGTTACAAGTTGGTATCAGAACCGAGCTTGATCGTAAGACCAGCCAAAGGGAAACCCTAAGAGCCCTCTGAAATTCTCATTTGCATATGCTTCTTACACTTGGAGTTATTTGGGGAAAAGCGGAAATTTGTTCTCGGATTGGGATAAAATCTTGATCTTTTATTTGATTGAAATTTTCGAGTCAGGTCAAGTTTGGGGTGGAATTTTTACTCAAGGGTTATGGCATAAGAGTCCAAACTTTGGAAAAACATTGGTTATCGGGATGATGTATGATTTAAGGCATGCATAAAATAATTCTACTTGCTTTGCAATTATTGTTTAAACTTTATTCGGTACTATTTGATTCTGCTATATTATTCCGTCGGTCTCAAGTTTACATACAAAATTATTTCATGCATAAATTTATTTGGTGTCCTCAAATACTCTTCTCCAAAAACTTCATCTATAGCTTTTACCATCCTTCTTAGACTCTATATAGTAGTACTTCCTCCAATACGAACATATTCATCTATCGCATCTGCTGCTACTCCATAACACAACATTTAAAATGTTGTGGTAATCTTTTGCAAACATGATAATCCAAGTGTACCTGCTGCATTTTTTTTTGCACAAAATAATCATCACGTGCTTCAACAGCATGCATTATGTGTAAAAAAAGAGGTCGTCTCATTCTTAACCTGCACATGTTTAAGCAATAATGAATCATACGTGTATAACTATTTCAAATAAAAACGGAAAAAACACGATTAAATATTACAAACTTGCGCCTAAAATAAACATGGTCGTACTTAGGTTGTTCTAAGAAGTAGTCATTATATAGTCTCCAATGGCCATTCAACCTGTCTCGATCAATTACTCGGTGCCCAAACATAGAGCCGCCATGCTTTGGTTCATGATCATTCATATACTAATCGTGTACTATTTGTACCGTCAAAAAAATGAATCCATCGTCATCATTCGATGAAGACTCATCATCTAATAGCATTTGGATGAGTTTGCTTGGACGACTCATCTCTTTCTCCCCTAGATTTTTTCGAGGGGGGCCAAAGGCGGCAGGAGCAGAAGAAGGATCGAGCTACAAAACCTTTAATTATCAGATGAAAGTTAATTTTTTCCCTACAATAACATCCTCAGATCAAAGTATAGACATAGGGATTGGCTAGGGCACAACGGATTGGTGGGATTGGCAAGGGAATTACCTGCTTGATGACATGTATGGCTAGGGAATCGCCTCGGTGTTCCCTTTTTCAACAAATTGAAGGCAACAAACAGCAGTACAGCCACAGATCAAGATGGTCAATGGCGACATAGGGTGATGACGGCGGCGCCTACGGGCTGGGGGTGGCCGTGCGTATAGGGGACAGGGAAGACACCGATCAACTACTAACTGGTCCCACCTTCGTATGGGGTAAACTAACAAACTATTGTAATCTAATTTTTGGGTCTTTTTTGCAGGAGGGGGTAATTGTTAGGCCCAATTTTTGTTTTTATAGTCCTAATACAGAATTTTTGGAGATCAAATATTAGGGGACAGTTGAGCTTGCTCTAAGGCCCAACAGTAGTTTTGTCACAGGAGAAAAAGGCCCACGAGATGGAACGAACGGCGCCAGACTGTCCGCGTCGGAGCAGTTTCGATGACCCTCGTGCGTTAAGTACGCACCCCCAGCGCCCGCTCCCTTCTCCCCAAGCCCGTAGAGTCGCTTCGCAGCCCACAAAACCCCAGAGCGCACAAAGCGCCATGGAGTTCCGGTTCCGCGCCGGCGACGAGCGCAGCCGGTCCCCTCGGCCGCCGCCGACGGCGAGCTCTGGATCCACCCGTGACCTCCCGGCCAAAGAAGGTTCTTGATCGATCTCTCATCGGTTCATTTTTGGTGCATGTAGTTTCTCCTTATTTCCATGTTATTCCTGATTAGTTGATCAGATCTTGTGCGTGTGTTTGCGTCGATCAGATGGTCTTGGCGAAGACGGAGGAGCGGAAGATTACGGGGGCGATTCGGACGTGGCGACGTGGAGGCAGCCTTCTCCCGCAGCTGCTGCGGCATCTGCTGGCGACGACGAGCTGCGGCGGGCCAAGAAGGAGAAGATAAGGGAGCGGATCCTGCGGGAGGAGGCGGAGCACTGGGAGCTCGAGGCGGAGGTCCGGCGGGAGCTCATGGAGCAGATCTTCCCGTTGCTGAGGAGATCTGGGACGAATGCTGCAACACGGACCGGCGCTGCGCCGTCGACGGGGACGACGGCACTCCAGGTTCGATCATCTTCTTTCCTGCACGTCCTATATACATGATATTAATTTACTCTAAGATTTGTTAATAGACTATACGTTGTCCTACAGCTCTGGTGAGCCGTTAGATTATGTTTTTCTGGGTTATCTCGACAGCGTCTCAGGTTAGAGGGACATAGGTGACGTTCGGCTATAGGTGGCCAAACGGGCGGACCGGGTCGGCACGGACCGAGCACGGTCCGCTACGCACGGCCGTGTAGGCACGGTTCCTGTAGCGGGCCGTGCCGTGCCGGTCCGCGTGCCTCCCCCCCGGCCCAGGCACGGCACGCCGGGGTCGTGGCCGTGCCGTGCCGCACGGCCGTCGGCAGCCCACCGTGCCCGGGCCGGCCCGGTCCGCGACGCCTGCCGCCGCGCGTCCGGCGTCCCGTCCGCCGCCGCCTCCCCGCCTGCGCGCCGCCCCGCCTCCCCGCTATGCGCGCCGCCCCCTCCGCGCCTGCCGCCGCCGGCCTCCTCGGCTCCTCCGCCTTGTCCCGCTGCCTCGCCTCCTCCGCCCCTCCGCGCTCCCGCGCGCGCCTCCCGGCCTCCGTCGCCTGCGCCGCCGCCTCCCGCATGCGCGCCGCCCTCCGCCGCCTGCCGCCGCCTCGCCTCCGCGCCTCGGCCTCTCGGCTCCTCCGCCTCGTCCCGCCGCCTCGGCCTCCTCCGCCCCCTCCGCCGCCGCCTCCCGCGCGCGCCTCCCCGGCTCCGTCGCCTGCCGCCGCGCTCCCGCATGCGCGCCGCCCCTCCGCGCCTGCCGCCGCCTCGGCCTCCCGTCGCCTCGGCCTCCTCGGCTCCTCGCCTCGTCCCGCCGCTCGGCCTCCTCCGCCCCTCCGCCGCCGCCTCCCGCGCGTGCCTCCCCGGCCTCCGCCGCCTGCCGCCGCTCCGCCGCCGCTCCCCGCTGCGCGCCGCCCCCGAGGCCGCCTCTCCGCCGCCTCCCGCCTGCGCCGAGTCCCGACCGGACTGAGTCACTCTCACTTAGTGAGAGTGACTGAGTCTGAGAGAGATGAGTTAAAAAAAAGAAAAAAGAGACTTAAAAAATTTTAAAAAATTAGAGGAGTGGTAAAAAAATATTAAAAAATATAAAAACATTATGTAAGATGAGTAAAAAAATATGAGGGTATTTTTTGATGATATTAGAGGAGGAAATTTTTATATGTTTAAACAAGCAAAATAGAAGAACATACATAGTTATGCAATTTAATTTCTACATAGATATAGAGAAAAATTGCGCAATGACCTTTATTGATTTTGATATTACATAGCTGCCTCATTAAAAACTCTGTCATGTAAAAACTCAATTTTGAGAAAACCATGACAAAGAAAAAAGAGTACAGCTAAAGGTCAATACTTAAAAATAAAAAAGATTACTCTAGTTCCTCATTTTGTAGGTAAAGATTTTCGAACTGCTCAGCCAAATCTTGGTTCTCCGTGGTGTGTTGGGCACGTTCCTTAGCTAGCTCCCAGTCTTTAACCGCAAGTAGCATTTCTACCACCTCACTGCGGAGATTTCTTCTTCTCTCCTCAATAATTCTTCCGCAAAGACTGAAGACCGATTCGGATGATACCGTAGACACAGGCACCGTGAACACATCCCGTGCTAGCTTTGAGAGCACGGGATATTGGGTCTTGTGATCATTCCACCATTGAAGAACGTTGAGATCTTCCTGGTTGATCGAGTCGCTGTCCAAGTAGGTAGACAGCTCAAGAGCTTCAAGTGAAGCGCGTGCAGGACTTGCTGCGGCCGAACTTCCACCACCGTTGCTCGAAGAAGAAGAGGAACCACCCCAAATTCGGCCCCACTGCAATTTCTTCTTACCTGGGACAGGGACGGGTGGGGCTCTTTGCACGCGAACTCCCTGAAACTTAGTTTCATACTTTCGAAATACTTCATACAAGATTGGGAGGAGAATAGAGCACAAGAGGAGAGATTGGGAGGTTTGGATGAGGAAAAATGTGGCTGGGGGTTCCCCTATTTATAGGAAAAAATTTCACAATTTTTCGGATTTTTTTGATATTTTTTCGGATTTTTTTGTCATGCAACGGCTAGATTCAAAATCTAGCCGTTTTTTCGGACCGTTGGGACAGGTGTCAATTTTTGACTGGGCCAACGGCCGAACACTGTAGCAACGGTCATCAGCAACGGGCAGATGTCAGTGCAACGGTCGCCTGCCTCCTCCTCCCGCACGCACCCGGCCAAGCCGGCCTCGACCTCCTCCCGGCCTCCTCTCCTCGGCTCCTCGGCAGCCCTCCGCCTCCTCCCGCCGCCTCGGCCTCCTCCCGCCTCCTCGCTCCTCCACCTCCTCCGCCGCCACGGCCTCCCGCCGCCTCCTCGGCTCTCCGCCTCCTCCGCCTCTCCTCGGCTCCTCCGCCTCCTCCCGCCTCGCCTCCTCCTCCCCGCCTCCTCGCTCCTCCACCTCGGCCTCCCGCCGCCTCCTCGGCTCCTCCGCCTCCTCCGCCTCCTCCCGCTGCCTCGGCCTCCTCCGGCCTCCTCGGCTCCTCCACCTCCTCCGCCGCCTCGGCCTCCCGCCGCTCCTCGGCTCCTCCGCCTCCTCCCGCTCGCTCCTCCTCCTCGCCCCTCGGCTCCTCCACCTCGGCCTCCCGCCGCCTCCTCGGCTCCTCCGCCTCCTCCGCCTCCTCCCGCCTCCTCCTCCTCCGCCTCCTCTCCGCCTCGGCCTCCCGCCGCTCCTCCTCGGCTCCTCCGCCTCCTCCGCCTCCTCCTCCTCCCGCCGCCTCGGCCTCCGCCCGCCTCCTCCCGGCCTCCTCGGCTCCGCCGCCTCCTCCCGGCCGCTCCTCCCGCACCCGCCTCCTCCGCTGCTGCCTCGCCTCCGCCGGCGCCCTCCGCCGCCGCCTCGCCGGGCGCCTGCCCGGCCTCGGCCGCCGACGCCTGCCTCGGCCTCCGCGGCCGCAGACGCCTGCCACGGCGGCGCGCCTCCGCCGCGCCCTCCGGCGGGCCGTGCCGGCCCGTGCCCCGTGCCGTGCCCGTGCCCGTGCCCGTGCCAGTGCGTGCCCGTGCCGGCCGCTACAGTCCACGGGCCATGCCGTGCCGCACCGCCGGCCCAGGCACGGCACGGCCCACGGCCAACCGTGCCCGGGCCGGCCCGACGGGGCACGGCCCATTTTGACATCTATACGTTCGGCTAGAGTGCGCACAGCCGGCTTGGAGATCCGAAGTAGGCATGGGAGGTTGAGAGAGGCGGCGGCGGCGGCGGACAGGGAAGGGTGGGAGGAGCCGAGGTTAGGGTTTGGGTGGATGAATTTTAGGGGAAAAAAAGAAATGAACAAATTTGGATCATACGATAGAGATTGTACCACTAGATGTTACGTTATATGAACATGGACCGTGGGATGAAGACCATACTATTGGATATTTCCCTGGGGCTAGGAGACCAAATATGTCTCGTGTTGTACAACACGCATGTATCACATTCCATTTTTTTGTTAGCTGCTTGTTTTTTAGAATTTGTCATATTTCTTTGGTCATGACTTACTGATGTTAGCGTAAACTTTTTTTATTACTTTTTGTCAATAATTGACTAATAGGATTGATGATCCATGTATACATTCACTCCTAGAATGCGGTCTTTCTTGATGTAGATATCTTTGGTTGGGGTTTGAGATGATACACCTTAGACACTGCAGAGGTAGGATCACAAATAGAAAGCTTAATACTGGTATTTAAAGGAAGCAAATTTTAGGTTTGCATATGACCAAAATAGTTAGAAAGAAAACTAGTAGTATGCCATCTGTTGTTTCACCAACATTCTATGTTAAAAGATTTGCAATGACAGATGAGATAGTAATCTATGCAAAAAAAGAAAAAATGCAACACACCCTCAAGGGCATAATTATTCCCCATCATTGAAATGGAGCTTTATATATCCTACTAGACAATTCATCAACATATTGGACATGATATGCAACTTTCAACTAATTTGAGTAAGGGATATGAATAACTTCCAGAAAATAGAAGAGAAAAGGTTTGTGATTGATTTCACATTGTCAACTATATGTTTATACTCAAAACATTAGTCTAGTTGTGGATGATATTTAGGAACAAAATCTTATTTGACCTCCTCAACTTTGGGGGCCGGCCTACTCCAATGCATGAACTATAACCACATAAGTAACACCCTAAACTATCTAAAACCATATAAATAAGCCCAATGGTGGGTTTGAAGGCTGGTTTTGTGTAGGTCATGCTGGTGTGAGCAAGTTTCCTGTATAGCCTGCTACATCCTCGTGGATCTATTTTTAGATAGTCCAGGGTAATTGAGATGGTCCCATAGTTCCTGCCTTGTATTATACCAGCCCTCAAAGTTCAGGCGTACATAGACTTGTTTCTACTAGAGTGCAATACACCCGTGGTATTTAAATTTGTGTTGTGCTATCTAGGTCTCTAAACTTTAAGAATATAGATGTAGGTTCCTAAATTTGTTAAAGTGTGTCATCTAGGTCCAAAACCGTCACATACCCCTCCGGGAGCCTATGTGGCCCTTTAGGAGCCAGTGTGGTGTCGATTTGGCTGACATGGAGAGAAAGGGAGTGAGATGTCAGCCATATTGGCGCTAAATAGGCTCACAGAGTAGTATGTGGCAGTTCCAGATTTGGATGATACACTTTAGCAAGTTTAGGGACATGAATTTGTATTTTCAAAGTTTATGGACCTAGATAACATAACGGCACAAATTTAAAGACTGCTGGTGTAATTTACTCTTTCTACTCTCACTACCAGAGATGAGAAAGCTCCTGGGTGTTGCATGTGTTGTTTGATGTTCCTGAGAGTTTTCTAAAACACAAGGTAATTTACCGTGTGTATACATAAAAACTCGGTAATTTACCATGTGTATAATGGTTCTATATTCCCAAAAAGTTCTATTATTAGGTTATATACGTGTTGTGCCTTAATTTCTATATAGTTTCTGTCAGAAATCGAGCCACTGAATCATCTCAAATAGCTCAGCCTTCAACTCTGATCTCGTGTTCTAAATTTTGTCAGACTAGAGCAGCAGCTATTGACAACTTATTATGTCTAATGAAACTAAAGAAAGAGACACTGTAGCATGCACAAGCTTTTGCTGCGAACAATCAGCTTTTTGGCCTTTCTCTCCATTTATTCACTCCCCGCCGCTAGGAGTTAGCTACATGCATCGAACTACCAACAATAAAAACTACTTGCCCATGAGGCCATGACTAGATATATAACTAGCTTGGCTCCTAACAGAATATACATTGTGCAGTAAACTAAAACCATGTTGAACCGGTCTCAAGAAAAAATGCAGCTAACTAACCTATGCTAAATGCAATGCTGGAAAACGGAATAAGCACAAGATTACAATGGACTTGTAATCTAGTATCATTAAAATGGACTTTTAATGTTGTCGCATTTTGTTTTTCAGCATTACATTTAGCATACTAAGATGTATTTTCGCTTCACACTGGTTAACTAGGTTTCAGTTTTTGCATGTTATATTTTGTTAGCTGACCGAGCTAATTTTTTGGTCGTGGGATGACATGATCGATGTGGATGACTGGTTCTTTTATTAGCAGTTAGATGCATGTCACTTTTAATGTTGGTCCTTGATTTTGTCAGCCTATAGGATGTCATAGGTACTGTTCACGTCTGAATTAAAATTCAGAACACGAGAGCAGAGTGAAGCCCCAGTGATTTAAGATGATTTATTAGTGGCTCAATTTCTGAGAACTTGTTTTCTTTTGTTTATGAGTAAATTTCACAAATCCTAGATTTTGGGGCACCCATAACACAAAACCCCTAGTATTGTTTTGTTTCAAGGAACTTCAGGTTTTGGGGCAAAATGTTTCAAGAAACCCCATATTAATATAAGATGCCCATATTCCATTGGTATTTTTAAGTATATATTCACATTATTAGATTCAAAGTATATAACCCTAGTGTGTACTTAATATTCTTTCTTACTCTTACACTGCATGACTGAAAAATGCAACATAATTTTCAGTAATAACGATATGTTAATTGGTTCGTATGCATAAACAAATAATCATACTACCGATAACCAACCATTACAGAAAATGTGGCTAAGATGTATAAATACTAAAAAATCTCATACTATTTTTTAGATTATTATTGTGCATCAAAAATATCTCATACTATTTTTTGATTATTATTGTGCATAAATATATTAGCAATCAACAATATAAGTTTATACATGGGGATTCATAAAACATTTTGCCCCATAACCTGAGGTTCCTCAAAACAAAAGCAAATTACAATATATGTGGTTTTGTGTTTCGGATGCTCCAAAACTTAGGGTTTTGTAACATTTGCTCTTTGTTTATACTCGATCCCTCCACTTTACAACATTCATATTTAGCGTCCTTGATCTTCCTCTTCTGCTCTTTACCATCTCCAATGCTGATGAATTAGTGAACACCACAACACTGAATATTGTTTGTCATTTCATATCTATTGTAATACATTATATATTGGCTCCATTACTTCATAATAGTGATGGTGTTGGGAATATTGTTGTCATTTCGTATCAATTACTGTACATCAGGAATTTGTTATTTTGCTTCTGTTGTATAGATTAACTTTGGTTTCCAAATTGGTACTTTGGTAGATGATAAAAAGACCAAAATGTTCCTCATAAATAGAAAAGCGGTATTTGTGAGAGGGTAGATAATTGAAGGGATAAAACTCCTTAAATGGTAGAGGCTTGTGAAGTTATGTTTGGACAAATGGTAGAGGATAGAAATAAACTTATTTTGAGATGGAGGGAGAGCTTGAGAAGTGAGAAACGACTGAAGCGTGAAAATCCAACTCTACTGCTATATATCTTGATCGAGCTGTTCATTTATCATGCTCACAAGCGTGTTCATTTCATGCAGTGTGTGCAGGCCGACTCGAAGGCAAACGCATCAGCATCGGCGGCTATCTTGCCGGCCAAGAGGAAGAACCCCGCCCGCGCCATGGCGTCCGCCGTCTCCGCTGCAACAAGCAGCAAAAGGCCCAAGACGGACCTGACCTGCGCCGTGTGCGGCATCACGTCAACCAGCGAGAAAGCGATGCAGGATCATCTCAATGGGAAGGGCCACAAAAAGAAGGCGGCCGCCACCGCGCCAGCACAGCCACCCGAGCAAGAAAAGGAGGAGGATGCGGCGCCAGCGGCAATGATGCCGGCTTCGGACGGCGGCTTCAGGCCAACGAAGCTGAGCATGCTGACGAGCGCCGGCGTCATGTACGAGATGCTGCAGATGGACGGCTACCTCCTTTGCGAGGATTGCAACGTCAGGACGCCCGACCGTGTCACCATGATGTGTCACCTCGAGGGTGGCAAGCACGTCTCCAAGGCCATGAAGCTGAAGCAGCAAGCCGGAAAGCCGCCGCGCCGGTGCCTGCCCTCCTAAGAAGGGCGTGAAAGAATCGGCGACATCAGTGTCGGCCGCCTACGGCGATCCCGAAAGGGTGCTGGTGGAGATCGATGGCGAGCCACGCGCCATGCGGAGGCTAGAGGGCTTCCTGCTCTGCGATATCTGTGACGTGAAGGCGCCGTCGGTGAGCGTCATGCAGTCGCACCTTGCTGGGAGGAAGCACAAGTCCACGGTGGCAGGGAAGGCAAAGGCCGAAGCTGCCGTCTCCATGGCCGGCAAAGTTGGCGGGAAACTTGAGGTGCAAGAGAAGGGGGCCATGGCAGAAGAAACACGTCGCCAACAACGTAGCCGATGCTCCAGGAGAGAAAGCAAAGAAGGTTGCTAGTCCTGTCCCCGCTGGCTCTCCCGACGACGTCTTCGAGGAAGATTTCATCGGGACAGTCGACGACGAGCACCACGTCGTTATGCGAATCAGTGAGTTCCTCGGCTGCACGTCCTACAACGTGAGGGCAACGTCGGAGAGCGACATGAGGTTATACCTGGCCGGAAGGAAGCACAAGATCAGATCGATGACTGAAAAAGTAGCCATGGCAATGGTGAATGCCAGGTCAAAGGGACAGCAAGCGGCGCCATTGCCTGCGCCGCGAGGTGACGACGCACAAGCCGACGGCTCCATGGCGCCCATTGAAGTCAACCAACCTGCAAAGACCAGATACGGTGCACCGCCGGCCGCCGCCGAAGCCAACAGCACCACCGCGGCGGCTGCCACCAGGCAGCAGGTGAAGATCCAGGTGGAAGGCAGGATGTTCGTGTTGCTGCGTCAGGCGAACGGCGCGCTGCTGTGCGAGCCCTGCGGCGAGCGCTGCTCCGGCAAGACCGACATGGTGCTGCACCTCTACACCAGGGAGCACTGGGACAAGTGCGGCGTGCGTCGACCTGAGGTGGAGAGGAAGAAGCCAGCGGCCGTGGCGCCTCCACGCAATGGTTGGGAATAGCGACGTCGGCTACCGCGGGGTGGGAATATATAGTATATACCGCTCAGGGAGAGAACTGTTTGTTTGCCTTGTGTGGATGATCGTACGATCAGATCATCGATCTGACGTTCAGATGACTATGTGATTGTTGAAACTTCAGTCATACTGTGGGAGGGGGAATTTAACTATTTGCCACTATTATATTTGGCAACTATCCAAATGCCCCTCTTAGTTTTGCTCTTACAAAATTGCCACCAGAGAGGTGATTTCTTAACTACTAGTTGTATGCCCGTACGTTGCAACGAGAATCAAAATAAATCACCTTCCACACATCACCCATCCCTACGCTCTAGGCTTATGCAACCTTACTAGCTAGCTATTTGTGATTCGTCAAAGATATATGAGTCGTGAGAGTAATATTTTTTTATCAAATGATATGTTGTTTATGAATTAAAAGATGTATATTAAGTGACGTGCATAACATAATTTATTTCTGATAATCCGAACACAAATAAGACTGTAGCATATAATGTAGGTGGGACTCATATCCTCGGTTGTAACGGCATATCTTTGTGCGTGTAGGTGTGGATGGTTCAAGTGTAGAAGTCATATTTTGTAATTGAATGAAAAGAAAAGACACGACTGAGAATTCAATATATCATATTGATGAAGCTTTGATATATGCACTTTCAAAGATTAAGACAAATAAACAAAGAAAGGAGATGAGAAAAGAGAATTCAATGTCAGCAGCAAGATTTCACATAGCTCACGCACATGCCCCTGTTCACAGTACGAATAACAAAATTTGTAAAAAAAAGCAATTAATGTAGACTAAAGCTAACCACTAAGCAAACACCCAATAAATCTATGCAAGAAATGTGTGGACAAAATTAGCATGTACTCCTCGATAATGTCAAAATCATGAATATAGAAAGTGCTAGACACTACATGGTGCCTATTATTTTTAATTCTATGATAATGTATCAATATTTAAATTTGAAGAAGGTGACTAAATATGAGTTAGCAGTTAGCACAACACACCATATAAATATGATTATTCGGTAGATAGATTTTTGCATATCTTGATCAATCAAGTGTTGTGCATCTTTAGTGAACTGTAACAAAACGCTCATATGCATTATACTGAATAATGGACTTTCACCGGTTGCCAATATGCAATAAAAGGATATTCTCATATACAACTGTTAAAATAAATCCCACAAGGAAATTAAAAGATACATTGCAACTTTTTGTGCAGTGGGATAGCTGTCAATTACTCGATTTACTAACAAACTCTAAAGGCACAATTTGCAAGGGGAAATAGAGTGGGTTAACAATCCCCTAACACATACAGCCAACATTTGCTTATATGAAGCTAAAGATGAAAGACATACTGTATTTGCTCCCAAGTCCATGTATGTACCTTGAAACAAAATCTAGGTTCGCTGACAGATTATGAAGTGATCCGCAAATTTGGGTTACAGCAGAAACAGAAAAAACAAATATAAGTTTTTTTTGTGTGTTGAAATTGAGCCAGCCAGCCAAGCTGGTGTTATATTAATAGAAAGAAAGCACTGTACAATAACTACAGAAGACTAAAATAAGAGCATCTCCAAGAGACTTGCCATATAGGCATTTGGAGAGCAAGATAGTATGAAACTCTTAGCTGGTCAAGCAGATTGCCCTTGCGATGTAGCTAAGCAAAAGACTGTCATTTTCTTCCTAGTTTTTAATCTCCTGGCAAGAAGCTTGCAACTCCATCACGTACAAACACCTAGTGACAAACTAACAATAGGTCCGATTGTTTCATGTGAGGCAAAATCTACCTCTTGGACTAAAAAGATAGCATATCAGGTTACCAGATCTTGGAATATATTCACAGACCACTAATCAAGTTAACTTGATGTATGCTAATTGCTTAAAATCTTGGATCATTGAGCAAAAAATTCAAAAGGGGACAAGGCCCCTAATAGATCCTCAATGTTGATTCAGAAACAATCCACCAAGCATTTGTTTTGCAACAAACGTAGATGACCATTTCCACAACTCACAAAAAGAGAAGAAACCATAACCAGGAGAAATTAACTGCTTGGAGAAGAGACCTGGGGAGGTGAGGTCATCGTGGATGCAGTCACTGGCGGGTTCCGCGCAGCCTCATCTCGCCGGAGGCCCACCGAATAAAGGCAAGCATAACGGGTAAACTCAGAATGCTAATTGCATAGTAATATACACCTGAAGCAAGTTGTAAGCCCCTTCCTCATCAATGCTGACAAGCCTTAGATTAAAGTTCCTACGCTCATGCAAGACCCATCAGCAACACTTTCAGATAAACCATATTCCCAGTCCTGGAATAGACCACATTGAATAAGCAGAAGTTAAATCAGAAAATCGTCCACATTATTGATAGCATTAGTAAAATTCCAATGCTGCAATGCATCAGAAGTTCAGGAGCATTAGGTTAGTCACTTCCTATCTGTAGCTGTTCTCGGATTGATGGCACATACTTAAGCAAATGATCCAAATAGCAGGATGAGGAATCTAAAAATCTAGAATGATATGCAGCATCAAAATTGTAGATGAGACTCAACAATTCTGTAGAAGCCAAAACCTCCAAAACCTGAATAATCCGAACGAACGATACATCAGTAAGAGAAACTGTTTGCAGTTCAATAGGTATTAAGTACTGAAAGGCCAAGTTATACATGGATGAATAGAATTCTAGATTATAACTGTTAGTTTATGAATAAGCAAAACGCAAAATATTGGGGGTTTCTTGTAGGGTAGAATAATAACCAGCCTAACACAATTTCAGAAAGTCCAGCAAAAAAGCTGCCTTGTCAATTTCAGAAAATACATAATATGGAATAGAAGATAAGGCACTGGCCATATGGCCGTATTAAGCACAACACAATCATCTTAAGCATATTATCAAGCACTTTGGAACAATGATACATATGGCACCATAAAGGAAACAGTAATAATAGTATTCCAGAATGATCATACTTATTTCACAAATATCGACAATCAATAGAACAGAAATTCAGCTAATGTCAAATGTGCAAGTTCAAATAATTTGGAACTTGAAAGTTATATATGTTCCAGTAAGGCTGTTGTTCGAGAGCACATCTGATATGTTTTATTTTATAGCTAATCTCTCCACATGTGGTATAATAGAAGTTGGTTCAGATTATTACAACTCAAAACCCTCCATCATGGAGTTGAATAAATATCGAAACCCATCATATGCAGCTGTGATAAACGTCTACAGAAAATGCTCTCACCACTATGTACTCACATTACAGGCACGTTACTTTTTCAGATTATAAATATGGCTGAAGTCAATTTAATTCCAAAACACACACCAGATGAACCTAATGTAAATAATTGTAAAATCAAACTTTGAAATCAAGAATGTTCAAAAAAAAGGGGAACAGGAAACCATCAGTTGCCTATGCATTTGTACTTGGCCTGAATGGTGTTACTGCCCTGGTAAGCTTGTTCCTGAGTCTTGTAAAATTAAATGACACCGCATACCTTAGCTTAGTATTTGATATTTCATTATTTCTATAATTTCATTAAAGGGAAACACCCTGCTGCTGAATAAACTATGAAGTGCAAGATAATCCCAGATCTTCAGCCTAGCTAAAGTACTAAAACATAAAATAAGCAATTTCAAACACATATGTGCGGGTATGTGGTACCTAATTTAGTAAATGACTGCATGTTCAGCTACTTAATATTTAAGACAACAATGTCTACCAAGGATAACTCGTATTACAGTCAAGGATGAAAACAAAGACCACAGTGGCATATGCTGCAGCAAGGATGGAGCAATAATTCACTTACCTTTGATACCATCTGCAACACGGAGGAAACATCAGAATGGATAAATTTATGTGCAAACCCCAAGAAGTGAACGACCAAAGAACTGTAGAACAAGTAGTTGGACAGCACAAAGTTCTCCCATTCTGGAGTGTACACCGCCTCACACACATGCCTCTTTCCCTCAGTAACTCGATGCACATTGCGCCCACCTGCAGGAGGCAGATCATAGCACCAAATCTTCCTTCTGAGTCTTCCATGGTTCCATATAGACTATCCATGCAGAGAAAACCTGTGCAACATTTTTTTATTTCTACACCCATGGGGCAGAACAAGAATGTCCTGAGCAAAAATTGATACAGGGGCCTCTGTATCAATGGATTCCAGCACCAACAGGGCCGTTGCATGTCTCTTCCATGAAGATATTCCTCAAAGACATTTGGCGATCTATATCATAGAAGCATTGATCCTGTCCATATACATCACAACACAACTTACTGCATGAGACTGAAGAGAGAGTAAGGCAGCCCATATGCATGGCAAGTCTGCACAGGCAGCGGCGAGAAGTGTCTCCAAAGCCAGAACTGGATGATGTGGCACGAAAAACTCAGCTCGCCTGAAGGATTCAGCAGCGTCCATACTACAGAAGCTTCAGATATAGTGAGCTCTCTGGCTTCTGACCCAGATTGCGTCCGGCTGAGGAAGCGATGGTGGACATCCAGCTCTCGAGGCGACCGAGCGACTTAAGTGAGGTTCTGAAATGGAGGCGAGGTTTTGGGGCCGAGGTGGCGTTCCGTGGCCGTGGCAGCTGAGATGGGGATAGTACGCGAACCAGAAAGGTAGTATTCGAATACCAAAGGTGAAGCTCGAGTCGAACGACCAGCGAGAAGAGGGGATCATTCGTCAGAGAGAGACAGTGGCGGACGACAGCGCAAGGCGGAGCCAATCGGTAGCCGCTCGGTGAAACAAATCGGAGGAGGCGTGAGATCCGCCGCGGAGATGGCGGCGAGGAGCGGCCCGACAGGGAGAGCCGTGACGCGAGGAGCTCGGCGAGCGCGGGATCCCGGCGCGAGATCGATAGGACGGCGAATCGGGGAGGCGACGAACAGTTCGGAAGAGCAGCGAGGCAGCGCGTCGCCAAGAAGAGCCCGCGGTGGTCGCCGGGTGGCGTGGAGAAATCGCCACCGATAAGACCGCCTTGGCCGCCGCGCCGCATGGACCGGCGAGGATGCGCTCAGGGAGCGCCTCGGTCTCCGCGGCATCCTCTCGGCGCGCAAGTAGGGTTTGGGATATTCGACGCCTCCGAGATGCAAATGGCAAGGAGCAATGGGGAGTGGCGTCTGGGGGGGGGACTCGACGAGCGTGAGCAGGCGTCCGTATACGTGGCGGACGGACCGCTACGGTACGCCCGTGTAGGGCACGGTTCTCTGTAGCGGGCCGTGCGTGTCGGCGTGTCTTCTCCTCGCTTAGGCACGGCACGCGAGTCGTAGCCGTGCTGTTGGACGGACGGGCGGCACGGCCACTATGGCACGGCCGTGTAGGCAGCGGTTCTGTAAGCGGGCCGTGCCGTGCTGGCCGCGTGCCTGCCCCTGCTTAGGCACGGCACGTCGGGTCGTGGACGTGCGTGCTGGACGGCCGTCGGTGGTCCACCGTTCCGGGCCGTTCGACCCGCCGACACTGCGTAATCCGCCGTGGCCCCACCGTGCCCTCAGCGCTGCCTCCCGCCTGCATGCGCTCCCGGCCGCCGCCTCCGCTGCCTCCGCAGCCGCCTCTCCCGGCGCCGACGCCGTAGGCGCCTCCCCGCTGCCTCCGTCGCCGCCCTGCGTGCTCCCCCGCGCCTCCCCGCGTCGCGCTCCCCGCCGCCTCCCCAGCCTTCGTCGCCTCCCGCGCCTCCTCCGGCGCTGACGTGCCTCGGCCTCCGCGCCGTCTCGCCCGCCTCCTCGGCTGCGCGCCTCCTGCGTCGACATCTCTCGCGCCACAGCCTCCCGGCTATCGATGCTGCACGGCGACGCGTCCGCCGCCGCCCTCCGGGCGGGTCGTGACCGTGCCGTGATGCCGGCCCGCTACAGTTCACGGGCCATGTCGTGCCAGCCGCGTGCCACACCGCGGCCCAGCACGGGCAAAAAAACGGACGCTACTCGGGCCGTGCTGGCATGGCCGGCCAACGTGCCGCGGCGGTCGGGCATGGTTTCTTAGCACTGTGCCCGAGCCGGCCCGACAGGGCACGACCCATTTGAACATGTCTGGGTGTCCGTGCGCTGAGGGAATATGCGATGCTTTCTGTCGGAGGATTTTGGTGGCTTCGCCATGACCATGTAGAGTATTTTAAATAGTAAAGATTTTTTACTTTTTGTCTAGTGCATGCCAGCGTGGAAAGCATGTGACCCTACCCATCAACCTCTCCTTCTTCATCTCCTCCCTGGGTGTTCGTCACGAGCTCGAGTTTCAAGTCCCACTGCGGCGAGGTTCATAACAGAGGCATTGCAACGGGGAAGGCAAGAGGAGGCAGGATCGAGGGTCCTGACGAGAAGTCATCGCTGGAGAGGGACAGCGAGGAGAGGTTAACGGGGTGCGGCAGGGAGAGGGTGCAGCGGGAAGGGGGACCAGCAAGCGAGAAGGGATCGGAGCTAGTCCTGGTCAACGAACGACGTGAGGTGAGTAGACCCACAACAATGCTAGGCGAAGAGACGAGGAGCGCCACGAGGAGGAGCGTCGGAGCGAGCCGGGCGGAGGAGGGGCGCTGCCGGACGACGTAGGATCTTCCTATCTGTCCGCAGGTCCAGGCTCGGCAGCAGTGGTGGCACAGTGTTAGTGGCAGTTAGCATGGCGGTGGGGGCGCGGAAGTGTGACGATGAGGGGTGGCATGGTGGGGACGATGAGCGGTTAAGGGAGAGGCGCTGGAGGTTGGGAATCGAGAGCTCAGGCTCGAGCTCGTGGACGAGCATGCTGGAGGAGGAGATGAAGGAAGAGAAGGGG
The DNA here is from genome assembly GCA_003991445.1 of Oryza meyeriana var. granulata. NCBI lineage: Eukaryota > Viridiplantae > Streptophyta > Magnoliopsida > Poales > Poaceae > Oryza > Oryza meyeriana. Next base: position 59,751 of record RYFJ01000873.1, read on the forward strand.
CTGACGGGTAGGGTCCATGCTATTTTCCACGCTGTTAAGCCATGCTGGCTTGCCATGTAGGCCAAAGTTGCAAATAGCTAAGAATCACCTTTGGCAGTTTGTAAGCAAAACTAAGAGGCATTTAGATAGTTGTAAATATAATAGTAGCAAATAGTTAAATTCCATGTGAAGGTGTTTTTCATCCTGGAGATGTCTTCTATTTTTTTTCCATGTAATCCAACTTTATATTAATGTGAGAGATTCCTCCACAAGCATGAACTTTAAATTTGACATATACAATTTGCAAAAAAAAGAGAAATAGTTGCAACAAAAAGAAATAGTATGAACTATCCAAAATCGTGTTATTTTTTGTTCAATTCTGTCTCAACTTGTAGGTTGAAGAAATTTAAACTTGTATATTTATCGAAGTGAAATTAATATATTGATTTAACTTGTTAATTTTTTAACGAATTGCTAACCTACATTCGATAGAAAAAATTGAAGTTCAAACTTTGCAGATTCCTGACTTTTAGATCTACTTCGGATCTATGCTTCAGTGAACTCCACAAGCATATGCGGATCAGAACACATCTTATAATAACAAGAAATCTTTTCCCGGTATCAATCCCATTGCCCCATTCTTTGGAATCAGAAGGGTCTTTTCGAGTTTCCATTTCTTCATTTGGAATCAAGGCCTTCTTTCTACTTTTTTTTTTGGCTTTGACACGATATGCACGTTGTGTGGAAAAATCTGGGTACATATATTTCCTGACAAACCAGTTACAATAGACCACGGAAACACGTACAAAACACATACCTCACAAGCAATATATTTATCAAATTCAAAGTAGATTCACCCCCGGAAACACTCCGATGTTATTGATTTTTCATAGGTGTGGTGAATCGTTATAGGTAAATGATTTATGTAGGATAAGGTAATTATGAAGTTTTGACCAATGTACCTTGCTGTGCGTATTGTTTATTGACCATAACTCATGAACCTAATAGATCAATATGTGATGGATCACTCCATAAGCATGGAACTCTAAATTCAAGATATACAAGTTGCAAAAATAGAATGTTACACTATTAGTTTATTGTTTTTTTTTCCAATTCATAGGTGAAATTTAAACTTATATATTTGTTAAATGATATACACATATTGATCTATTATTTTTTTTAATATTTTAATGAATATAGAACATCTAATAGTTTCCTAATGTGTGTTGTTGAAGTTTCCGCGGATTTGGCCATGTTCCTAAGAGTCTGACGCTGACGCATGGCACATTGGGCCATTAGCTGGTAATGACGTGAAATTAAGTACTCGTTTAAGTTTGGGAAAAATTGCAAAAACACCAAATATGCATGCTGAGTTTGAAATTCCCTATAAGATGATTTGTTGTAAATATCCCCCCAATTCACCTTGGTTTTGAGATTTCCTCATTGCGCTACTCGCGTCTTCTGTGGTCCCTTTCTGACATGCATACTTCCACGTTTTTGGTTGTCGTGTCTCAAAGCTTGCCATATCAGCGGAGGTCAGTCGATGGTAGAGAGAGAATATTTGTGTCACCTATCTCACTACACTTATGACCCAAACATATCTTCTTTTTCTGCGACCCAGTGTCACATCAAGCTCATCTTCCTGACCTTAAATTTTTCGAACAAACCTGTCGTCCCTGAACCCCATGAGATAGACATGACAATTTATTTTTCGGTGACCCTAATGTGCAAGAGCAGAGTCTTGTAACCACTATAACCTAATGCGCGTGATGGACGCCATAAGTGGAGATACCGTATGAGGGTCTGCAGTCACGAGAATACGTGAGAGACGACAAGGGGTTATCTCAAACCAATGCAAATTAGGAGAAGGTATTTGTAACAAATCGTTGGAATCTTAAACTCAGGGTGATTTTTAGGGATTTGCAATTTTGTCTTAACTTTGTGATGTCCTATCCATCGAAAGTGCTCATTTTAAATTTGTTGTGCGGAGATTGTTTGGATGATTCGTTGTTGATTATCCTACTGGCGTTCTCCACATGAGTCCATAATGTTTGCACATTATCCTTCATCATCGATATATAACGTTGTTGAGTGTACTCGATCTTAATTTGTTGCTCTAAGATGGCGATGCCTTAGGACGATAGTCAAAATTATTATGTTGGATGGTTGTACTAGAATTATTGTAATTCAGATCGACTGTTGTTGTTAGTGTAACTGCAACTTTAGTATGACTTAACTTTATTAGTCGTATACTAACAACCGGATCACAATGGCAGTGGCTTAGATTGGTAAAGAGAACTGTTCATCGAATTACTGTTGCAGATGGATACCGTACCAACTACTGTAGCGATTACCGTAGGTGAGCACGGTAGACCACATCTCTGCCGTTGATGCAGGCAATCGGACGGCTACCAAGGACAACAACTGCCAAAGTTGCAGTCCCTATTGGAACTGCACCAGACCCCTATAGAAGTCGTCCAGTATGGTTGCACAGTAGACGAATGGACATCCATGACAGATTCAAGCAACACGAGAGGAACAACATGATACAACATTAAGAGTATTCAATTGCAATGAACACTTGCCTGCAAACATGGAGACAAGATGAGACAAACTTGGGGCAGTAGCCATCAATTCATGCCAACAGCCCAACACATGTGAACCCATCAGCACTTCAGCAGAACTCATACTCTTGGGGTTAGAATCCTGCTTAACTTAACTATATGTTTAACCAGCATCACAACAGACCTGCTGCACCTTAACCAAAGACCAGAAATAGGCATATGGCTCAGAAATCACTATGCTATTCACACATGGATGTAATCTACACTGGTGATGGGTTCCATTCCTATTCCCTATTGTTACATAAACAAGACAGAGCTCATGAATTACATCTCTACAAGAATAAACAGATGCAGATTCAGATGCAGCTGCAGGCCTGCAGTAACAATAAGGCATCACTGAATTTATTCATTCACCCAAATACCATTAGCTCTAGTCTCTAGGATTGTCCAGATGACATCCTGCCAGGAGCATAATACGCATCCACCGATTCCTCTAACGACAACTCGAGGACCAGGGATGACGAAACATAATTCCTCTTCACAGCTATCTCAGCACTGTCATTATTAACCTATACTCTAAGAGCTAACTGATCCTGCCATGAGATCTTCCTCTTCCCAGCTCGCGAGGCGGCGCTCCGCACATCCCAGAATGCCGCCATTTTCGCATCACTAGAATCGGCAGCAAAATCACCCTCCATTGGGTACTTCATGACCTTGCCAGCCCTAACAGGCTCCTGGTAACCATGGATTTCCTCCATCTCCTCAGAACTCTGGAAAGAACAAATTCAACCCTATTTCATATGACAATTTCCGTACACATTGCAACTAGAGAACCAAGTTTTCCCAAAATATTACCGGCTCGCAAGCCTCATTGAGGTCAATCACCGGAGATGCTCTTGGAGCAGAATCCAGTCTCCGGTGCGCCGATGGGCCTTTGCTAGAGATTCCGATAGCATGAACCATGCGGCGCTCATCATCATGAGCACAAGCAGTCTGCCGCAACGTGGGTGGCAATGCCGAATCCTTCACTCTATAGACAGCCGTCTGGGATGGATTTTCAGACATTGATTTGTACCTTCTCCGCAAAAACCTGCAGACAGCAGCACAATTATACCAAGGAGGATAATGAGACTTGCTAAATAGCAACAGATTTGCATGCTCGTAGAGCATAATCATCAAGATGTGTAAATGACACACTGGAAGAAGATGACAAGTTCAGGCACTTACTTGACTTCAGCCAAAAGCATCTGTTTCTTCAGCTTCTCCATCTGTAATCTCTTCTGCTTTGCTTCAGTTTCCTGTGTAAGTCCACACGAGCTAATCATCAGGTACCATCAAACTAAGGGTAATTGAGATTACGCCAAACACCATCAAACTTGCAAGAACCACATTCCCCGAAATCCTAAATTAAGAGAGTTGCGATCCTTAAAAGGAAGTTTAACCACAAATTAAAATGAACTGACACTTATCAGCTGACTTGGAACGCATCAAAACTATGCTAAATCACTCAATCTTAGGTGGAGAAGGATTAATCTAAGAGCCCCAGATCTAACCCAAAAGATTGTCACCAAAAGTTAAAACTCCAGATCCACAATATACACCAACAAAACCCCCCAAATAAAATCAAGAAACCCAAAAACATCTTTAAAAAATCAATCAAGAACAGAACCACCAAGATCCAATCGAACATCACAAAATCTCCAAAACCAAGATGAAATCAAACATCGAAAAATCACCGTCCATAGCAAACGATAAAAAAACATTGCAAAACCCCCAAAAATCAAGATCAGATCGGCAAGCCCAACCAGGTCATGACTGTAAGAACTTTGCCATGAACCAACCTTGCGGAGCTCCTGGTAGTCCTGGAGGAGGTTCTTGTACTTGGCCCTCGCCCTGTACGCCTCATCCCCGGCACCAACCGCGCCGCGGACGTGCCCTGCCGCCCTCGCCGCCGGCTGAGCCAAGACCACCTTGGCCTTCTTCATGTCCGCCTCGCCTCACCTCACCCGCCCAAGAAACCAAGAAACGGCCGGAGAAGGGGGAGAAAGCCAAAGGAGGCGGAGGGGGAGATAGAGGTAGAAGGAGATGGGAACAAGGAAGAAGACAATATAGAAATAAAGGAGGAGAAGGTGGAGGTGAAGGTGGGGGAAGTTTCTTGCGCCCGCTGCTTCCTCCCCTTTCCCTCTTCTCTCTCTTGCTGCTGCTCGCTGCAGCTGCTGCGCCGTGTGAAGGAGACCCATGGGGGGAAGGGAAGCGATGGATGTGGTGCCAAAAACCCAAAAAGGCCCATGAATGGTGGTGATGGCAGTGGTAGCAAGGATGGACGGCAAGAGAGAGCAAGCGAGAGCCCGAGCCGAGCACGCCAAGGAAGGGAACACCAACCAACAAACCGGTTCCCCTTGGTTTCCCTTCTCTCTCTATCTCTCTCCTGTTTCTCTCTCTAGACTTGTAGTGGTGGCGGTAGTAGCAGGCAGGCAGCGTGAGGAGGAGGGTGGGTGGTGGTAATGGCGTGGCATGTGGAAGGGACGGAGGGGTAATACTAGAGGTAGTGGGGCGGGCGCTTGCTGCTGCTGCTGTCTCTGCTTTCCTCCCAAGGAGACGAGAAATGAAGGCTGATACTGCTGCAACCTTGGGGCATTCTTGGAATCTAAACAAGGCTGTGTCCACCATGAGTGAATGCCTGCTGCAGCTCTCTTTGTACAGAGTTGTCATGGTCCAAAGGCAAATGGGCCATTATGAAAAGCGAGATGATGATCTGGGACATGGACATGGACGGAGCACAGTGTTCCTCTCTCTACACTACTTGAGTCCATGGCTGGCTGGCTGGGATATCGGGATCAAAGCCTTTCGTTTCGCTTTCCCGGCTGTCCTCTGGAGAGAGAAACCGATGGTTGTAGAGAGAGAAAGGGGTGGGGTGGTGGACTGGTGCGCGCCGCGCAGTGGTTAAGAGGATGATGAATCATGAAACGTTTGCACGCATTGATTGATAGGTAGATGATGATGGCGCAGAGTGGGTGAGGTACTCGGGTGGGCCGTGAATGGTTGTTGGTGGACAATGGTGTGTGTGCGTGTTAGTATATCTGCCTGATTAAAATATACTGCTGCGCTGCTGCTGTTTGCTGATGTCAGCTGCGAAATGGCGACACTGCCCCCACCCCTACCGGTCTGCCCTTTTAGGCTTAGGTGGCATTTGCTTGAGCTTCTTCGCTGCCTTATAAGCAGCACGAAAAAGAGAAACACTATTAACGTATGATTAATTAAATATTAATTATTAAAATTTTAAAAAATAAATTTATTTAATTATTTAGAGATATTTTTATATAGAAATTTTTTATAAAAACATACCGTTTAGAAGTTTGGAAAACGTGTTTGTAGAAAACGAGGCAATAAGCAAAAGCCATAAACACATTCAAACATGCCCTTAGTTTCATAGGGAGTCACGAGAAGAAAGAAAAAGATTACGTAAAATAAGTTAAGTTATTAGCGTATGATTAATTGAGTATTAGTTATTACAAATTTAAAAAATAGATTTATATGATTTTTTTAAATTAAATTCTATATAGAAAATTTTAAAAAAAACATACCGTTTAGTAGTTCAGGAAGCGTGCTCATGGAAAATAAGGAGGGTTTTTTTCCTAATCTTCATATTAGAACTATACTTTAATGTGTGTTTAGTTTGGGTATGAGTAGGGGTGAAAACGGATCGAAAACGATCAGAAACTAGCTATACTATATTTGTTTTCATATTTTTTTTTCAGAATCGGATTCGAAATCGGAAACCTCGGATACAAAAACGGAATCGAATATTACCAGATACAGATACGGAGCGAATACGAATCGAAACGAATACGGTAACAAATATTTATTCAAATATAAAAACCCCTCAAATTGAACTTTATAAACCAACGAAGAGAGACAGCTTATTATTTTTTTGGCGCCAAAGAAGACCTAAAGCCGCGAAGCCGAACTGCACTGAGTTTGGGGGAAGTTGAGCCGCAGGGGGCGCGGGCCCGGCGGCGGCAGTGGGCGCGGGCGCAGGGCCGGCGCCGGTGGCTGCGGGGGGCATGAGGCCGGGCGGCGGTGGAGGCCGATGGGGGCACGAGGCCTGACGGGGGAGGCGGCCGCGAGGGCCTGGCGGCGGTAGCAGGCGGGGGCGTAGGGCCAGCGCCGGTGGCCACGGGGGGCGCGAGGCCGGGCGGCGACGGAGGCTGATGGGGGTGTGGGGCCTGACGGGGGAGGCGGCTGTGGGTGCTTGGGGCCCCGGTGGCGGCGGCGGCTGCGGGCGCGAGGGATGGCACCGACGGCCGCGAGGGCACGGGGTCCGGCGGGGGGGAGCGTGGGGGAGCAGGGTTCGACGACGGCTGGTGCTTGGAACAGATGGCGTCGTCGTCACGTCATAGATTGTGTGTGTAGGAGAAAAAATTAACATGGAAGTAACATTGCATCTTGACTGGAGAGAGAATGGCAAAGTTAGGGTTAGATAATGGGTGATGCGGATATCCGGAAATTTATCCGGATAGTTTCCGACCGATTTCGAAATCCATCGGATAATGCTTTTACTGTATTCGTATCCGTATCCGAAAAAAATTATCCGTTTTCATTTCCGAATCTGAGATTATTCGAAAATTATCCGATCGATCCTATCCGTATCCGAAGTTTCGGTCGGTTAGCGGATATTATTCGAACCGTTTTCACCCCTAGGTATGAGGTAGGATGAGTTTGTTTCAATCCTGTTTTTTGGATGGAATAATCTCAGCTATTTACTTGATATGAGATATGGGATAATTCTGTTTTTTTAAGCCATAGGATAGTGTGGCCTATATGTTAGCGAGAGATAAAAAGTGTGTTAGATTGGTCCGCTAATTTTTTAAATAAGCCTAATCCAAATTTTGAGTGAATATTTCACTTTAAAAATAATCTCATTTCACTTGCATATAAACCAAACACCCTTAAAAAAAACTCGCCCCATCCCGTTCCACCCTGTTCCACGAACCAAACACAGCTTACATGGTCGTCCTTCCTCCGCTGGTTTTGGTTGGGATTTGGGAGTCGGGACAGCAGCAGACATGGAATTCGGACAGAGTTGCTACTTTGACTGCAACTTTAGCGGTCATCCTATCGACCTATCCCAACCATTCAACAAGCCACCAAGATCAAGGTCATATCTCTCTCCCTTTCTTTCTTTAGTTATTTAAGTAAACCTAAATTAATTTATTCTGAACTTCGATATTAATTGTATTTGGTAATTATAAATTATAAATTTCATTTATATATAAATATGTTGACAAAACAATTCCATAGTAGTGTATGTATAATGTCAAATAAAATTTGATAGGATTATCAGTTACACAAATATATGTAATACTACTATTAAACATATGCGAACACACAAGGTTAACCACATGTATAAATTTATTTCAACGTGTAATTTGTTCGTTGTAGCTAAGATGCTTGTTTTCTCTAAATTAGAATATTTGACATCCACAAAAAGAATGTTTGACATCCCATTTGACAAAAGAAGTGCATAATTAGTTCAGTCATTATTCTAATTCCATGTAAAAAGAAGTTCTCATGCATCATCTAAGTGACTTGTTTTCATCTATAACCTGTAGAGTAATAATTAAGTAAAGGGAGGAAGGAAGAAATGCTCTTGATTGATCTAGCCGTTGGTTGCTTATTGAACGGATGGATCAATGGACTGATAAAGTTGCAGTTGTAACTACAACTTCAGCAGATCCTGGTCCATGGAATTCTGCCTAGAGATGACAGATGGTGACGATGATCATGATGATGGAGTGGTGAGCAGGAAGATGGTGTGGTTCGCTGATTGTATAGGCGGCCAAATGGGCTGGGCGTCACGTGCAGGTCTGGGCACGGTTGTTCCGTGGCTGGTTCAGGTAAGGTATGGCTGCTACCGAGCTGATATGTTATGGTCCAAGTATGAGCACCACATGAACAGGCCACCTATTTTCTTCATGAATTTTCTATTCTCCCTAGTTTTCCCCATTTTTTTTTCATATATTTTTCCTATTTTATCCATGTTTTTCTCATTTTCCCCAATTTTCTCATATACCTTTTTCCATTTTCCTTCATTTTTCCTAATTCCCCCCCCCCCCCCCCCCCCCCCATATTTTTCCTTCATTTCAATTTTTCACATTTTTTTCTTTTTTCACCTCACATTTTCAAATTTCATGGGCTAAATGTGCTCATGCGTCTGCATTGGCCCACATGACAGATTTAGGCAACTGTCGATAAGACACGACCCAAGGATGCCACAGGCCGTGCCTGGGCCTTAGGCCTTAGCACATGGGCTAGCATGGCACGACCTATTATAGCAGCTGTGCCTAACGAGCCATGCCACCGGTGGGCCTGTGATGTGTTGTCGGGACCCAAACTAGGACTCTCTATGTAGAAGTGCTAGTTTAGGATCAAGCTAACACATACAGCTACAAAGATAGTATCCCAGCTAACATCACGGAGAGAAACTAACATTTATTAATTAAAGTAACTGTGATAGAGCATTTGTCAACTAATGGATGCTGAGAGTGGGGATCCGGACAAACCCCCTTTGGGTTCGGTGGGAGGGGGTGCAGTTCTTGAGTCTACCTAGGAAATGGAAAAGGATGGACACAAAGGACTTAGACAGGTTCAGGCCACACGGTGGCGTAATACCCTACTCTTGTATATTATGTGTTATGCTTGGTGACTTAAAAGTGAATGAAACAACGTTCGGTCCCCTCTCATCATGGCCTTGGATCTATCCTTATAGAACACAGGTGGTACCACAGTGACTGAACCGGAGAGATGGGTGTGGAAACTTACGCTGTAGATTTACCAAATTACAGCTAGGTTATGGTAGTGTATAAGACAGGCATGCCCCACCGGGCGTGCTTAACAGTATCGGCCGTCCCTCTCCAACGGGCCTTGCACTCTTCTAAACTGGGCCCCTACGAAGACGATCTAGGGGGATACCGTGGCTACCTGCCACGTGCCCTGACCGCCTGCCACGTGCCTGGGACACCACCCGCTCTCACGTGAGGGTGCTCTGGTGGAGAGATCCTTGGTCATCATTGTTGTTCCGTGGTCCACTTGTCGATGCCTCGGTGGAGTAAGCAAAAAGTAGGGAAAGCTAGCTGGCCGTCAGAAGTCAAGCTGTCTGATTGCCCATGCCTCCTGACAGCCTGTACAGTGCTTCGATTGTGTTGGCCCCCAGTTTTGAAGATCGGAAACCTCCCATTCATTGTGTGCCAAATACCTGGATCAGTAGTTTGACACATGCATAGCAAAACTGGTACCATTGCACTCATCGTCATAGAGTCTTACATCATTAGGTCATTACAATAAGGGGGTTACTCGTATAGGGCCCCAAATAGACATAACCAACCAACTTAGGGTAAACTAGCAAAAGGGACAAGGTAAGGTAGTGGAAGCTTAAGTGGCAGCGGCCCTGTGTTTGTCTATAGGCGCTCGACTAGCGACTTGCATCCTATGGCACCATCTTTGGTTCTTCGTCCATCTGACAGATCTCGGACAGTTCATCATCGACATATATTTCTAAAAAGGGGGATTGAGCAACGGTGAGTACATCGAGTACTCGCAAGCCAGCACTACAACATGATTTAAATCACCAAGGGTTCAAGGGACACATGGGGTCATTTGCACAAGGCCAATTTTTGCAAATCGTTTCACAAGCCTATGAACTAGCCATTTTGTCAAACCACTTTGCTATTGTTTGAGTTGTTTATCCAATCACGGGGCTTGTGTCCACCTTGCCAAGCTTCACTTGGTTCGGTTTACCCCCGTGTCCGTCTATCCATCCAAGTCTAATCCACTTTCCTGCATCCCGAGTAAGTCCCCATAACCAACCATTCCCATCCTAGCCAAGTATATGTAACGCCCAGAAATTCGTAACCAGAATTCTGAATATTTCTGTGTATTAAATCCCTGTCCAGGAAAGCTAGGGTACACAATAACAAGTTGCCATATAGAGTGCGTCTTACAAACAGAATAAAATTGTCTTACATAAATGAAGCGGTAAATATAAATAGAGCCTATATACAGCTAGCCAAGCGGAGCCTTCCATTCCATAGGTGTCTTGACGGTGGAGCCAACCTAGTCCTCCTGATGGTCCTCGTCAGACATATACTCCACCACTGAGAGGGGAAAGGGAGCAAGACTAAGTACCACCCACCGTACTCAACAAGTAACACCCGTAAATATGCACAATGCACTGGAGACAAAAGAAGGCTCAGGGTTTATTTGCGTAAAAGCAATTGCAAACAATAGTGGTTCGTAAACAATAAAAAGGTTGATTAGTTGAACAATATTAATCCTCCACTGATCAACGTTACACCACGTTGACTAGGCCCAACCATCCATTCTACCACTATAGCAAACTTTAATGTCAATTTATTATAGTAAAACTAATCACGGTGAGTCTCGACCATGATGCCCATGACCACGGGCGTGGCTATTCGAATAGATTTACTCTGGCCAAAGGTGTACAACTGTACCCACAAGACACAGCCCCATACACGTTCCCGTGTGCCGATGTGTCATCATGACACCCTGCGAGAGGCTGTGACAGGACCGTTCACGCAATCTCGCCCTAACCATCCACACCACGCTGAGGTTGCACCTCCAACAGGACACCCCATGTCAGCCAGGCTACCCCCCTTGCGCCACAATAGATCCGAAAGCCGATCAACCTAACCCTGAGCCGACCCAACTCCATCACGCCCATTCTCACCAATGGTGCCAAGGAGAGGGAGAAGAAACGCTACAAGCCCAGCCGTTGCCCATGCTGGCTTGTGGAATGTACGATTAATTGTCCAAGGGGTTCCCGCGAACCGGTCCTTAATTGCCATGGGTGCGACCAGCAGAACCATGCACCCACAGCCCACCATTTAGATCCAATTTTAGTAGTTTAATATGAACATATCCGAAGTTCCATTTCCTGACAGAGAGTCAAACAATCAATGTAAATAAGAGCATTTAATTCCCCATGTGAGCTAATAGTCACTAAGCACGGCTAAGCATCCTAATCATATCCTCCAGTCATATTATTACCCAGCTACAAAGGTATACAGGAGGAATCAAGTCAGAGCAATTAAAATTGCATTTACATAGGTCAACATTCCCACATGAAATAATGAAATAATGCATATTTATTAATTTAAAAAACATTTTGCAATAAATGGGCACAATATGATCGAGGAAACGATGTGACTTGCCTTGCTCCGGTTCGGCGAACTCGGCAACGACTTCGTAGTAAATTGGAGGGTCGACTGTGTTGTATTCTATAGCAAACAAAGCACAAAGAATTAAAAAGTACATATGGGCACTGAAATAGGGGCTAAAAGTATTTTTAATGGATTCTTGTCATTTTTTTGGATTTAATGAAATTTGAATGGAATTTATCGGAGCTCGTATGAATTAGTTATGAATTTTAGAAGTTTTACTGTGATTTTCCTATGCAAAAATAATTTCTAAACGATTTATTGCATATTAACAAGGATTTAATGCGTCAATGGACCATGGGGCCGGTGCTGACGGGCGGGACCTAGGGTCAGTGGCGCATAAGAGTGCGGCGCACGGTGGATGCAGTCCACGCGCGTGCGACCGCGGACACAGGCGCACGAGCGGTCCCGATCTGCCGAGGCAGATCGGACGGCTCAGATCAAGTCGGGACCAAGCCCAGCCGGCGCGCACGGCCAGCGACGGCACGTGTGGCCCAATGGTCGCCGCTGGCGACCATCCGGCGCGGCGGAGGAGGTAAGGAATGCGACCGAGTGCTCAACGAGGTGCGGCGACAGATAGAGTGCGGTGAACGCCGACGATCAGAGGGGTTCGGCGGTGGCGAGGTTCGGGTAGCTGATGACGATGGTGTTTCAGCGGCGCAAAGCAATGACGGAGGTGCAGACAGGGTTTAGAAAAACCTGGCGAAGGTGTAGAACGTGTTAGGAGAGAAAAAGACCGAGTAGGTCGATGGAAATCCGCGGCCAACGGCCGGCGGAGAGGCTTACCGAAAAGGGACGACGAAGAGAATGGAGTTTTGGCCGGAATCTGAGGTGGCCAGCGGCGGAACAGGATGCAACAGGGTGCAGTGAAGCTAGTGAGTGCGAGCGCGGTAGTCGGCGACGGCTGTAGCGACGGCGACGTGTGACTGGAGTTGGCAGAGAGCGGCGGTAGCTCGGGAACTCGGCGCGGAGGGGGTTAGGGTACTCGGTAGATGGGGGTAACTGAGGGGAAAGTGAAGGCGAAACTCGGGGAGGGTTTATATGTACTCGGCTGCGGGAGTTCGTAGCCGGGTTGGCCAAATTTCGCGAGAACGTGGGGTGGCGGCGATGGCAGGGTCGGCAAAATTCGCCCGCGGGCATGCCCGAAGAAGGCGGAGAAGTGGGGGAACGGATAGGCAACCACGTCCGCGTCGTCTGAACCACGTGTGAGGGCGGGAGATCATGGGCCGAGGCGGAATCGCACGGTGGGGCGAGTGGATCCCCTCCGGCCGATTCGGCCAAAGGTTGAAGACGGGCCTGACATGTGGGCCTCGGTCCCACATGTCAGCGGGAGAAAGAGTGGTGAGGCGGAACGGTTCACTGACAAGTGGGCCCCACTTAATAAAGGGAGAAAGAGGAGGGGTGCGTGCGCCGCGCGTGGCTGATAGGTGGGGTCCCCAGGGGAGGCGCACGTGGCATGGGCCACGGCAGGCCAAGGAACAGGACTAGGCTAGCGGCCCGACGGGAAGAAAAAGAAAGAAAAAGAGAAAGGGAAAGAAAAAGAAAAGAAAAACAAAAGAAAAAGAGATTTCAGTAGGATTTTAATTCCGACAATTTGTTTGGATTTATTAAAAATACTTCCAGTGCTCTAAAAATTCCCATAAAAATCCTATTAGTGTATTTTGGCAAGAGGAATATAGGAAAAATACTCCCAGCCATGATAATTTATTATTTTACATTTCACTTATTTAATTAATTCCCTTGGCCTTTTAAAATAATTTCTTTGAGGCTTTTTCTTTAATATATTTTGTGTGGCTCTATTTAAGGAGAAACTCAGGGTGTGACAAACCTACCCCTCTTAAACGGAATCTCGTCCTCGAGATTCGGACGTGCTGGCGAAGAGGTGCGGATGGACGGACTTCAATTCATCCTCTCGTTCCCATGTGGCTTCTTCCTCTGAATGATAGCTCTACTGTACCTTGCAGAACCTAATCACCCGGCTTCGGGTGTTCCTTTCACTGATCTCCAAGATCTGAATTGGCTTTTCCACATAGGTGAGGTCTTCCTGGATCTCAATCTGCTGGTACCCTCAGACATTTCTTTAGTTGTGACACGTGGAACACGTCGTGTATACTTGCCATTGAAGCTAGAAGATCCAACTGATCTGCAACTTCGCCTTTACGAACTAGCACTTGGTAGGGTCCCACGAAACGCGGGGCTAACTTCCCTTTGGTTTGGAACCTGTGTACCCTGCGGAGTGGTGTGACGCGAAGATACACATAGTCTCCTTCCTCGAAGCTCAGATCTCTGCGACGGTTATCGGCGTAACTCTTTTGTCTAGACTGAGCTATCTTTAATTGCTCTCGGATAATGGCTACCTTCTCTTCCGCCTCTTTGAGTGCATCGGTCCCGAATACCTGGCATTCGCCTGTCTGATCCCAGAAGAGGGGCATATGGCACTTTCTACCCTACAGAGCTTCGAACGGGGCCATCTGCAGACTGGCTTGGTAGCTGTTGTTGTATGAGAACTCCGTGCAGGGAAGACTCTTATCCCAAGTCCCACCGAAGTCCAAAGCACAAGCCCTTAGTATATCCTCCAATATCTGATTGACTCTTTCAGTCTGCCCGTCTGTTTGTGGATGGTAAGTTGTGCTGAAATTCAGTCGGTTTTCCAGTTCTGCTTGCAGCTTCTGCCAAAACTCGGAAGTGAATTGGCTACCACGATCAGATACAATCCTCTTGACTATCCCATGTAAACACATTATGTGGGCTATGTAGAGTTCCGCTAGCCTCTTGCCCGAGTATGTTGTATGTACTAGGATAAAATGGGCGACCTTGATGAGTCTATCCACGATCACCCAGATCGAGTCGTATCCTGAAGATGTGCGGGGCAAACATGTGATGAAGTCCATTCCGATCTCTTTCCACTTTCACTCTAGGACTCTAAGCGGCTGTAAAAGTCTTGCAGGCCGTTGGTGTTTTGCTTTGACTCGCTGACACACATCACAAAGCACCACAAATTCCGCGATTTCTCTTCTCATGCTGGCCCACCAAAACTTTGTCTTGAGGTCTTGGTACATTTTAGTGCTTCCGGGATGAATGGAGTACTGCGTCTCATAAGCTTTCCGGAGTATTAAGTCTTTGAGTTCCTTGTTTTCTGGGACACACAATCGTTCTCCTATTCAGACTATCCCATTTTTGTCTTCCGTGAAATCCTAGGTTTTTCCAAGTCTCATGTTCTTCTTGAGTTCTTTAATTCCTGGATCATTCGCTTGTGCCACACGAACCTGATCAAAGAGTGTGGGCTGGGCCTCTATGGCTTCCACGAATCTAGGGTCAACGATGCCTAGGTTCAGACGTTCAAACTCATGTTGCACTTCCTTGCACAACGTCTCTGCTCGAGCGGCATTGCAGTAACTTTTCCTGCTTATAGCGTCTACCACGACGTTGGCTTTACCCGGGTGGTAGTGTATTCCCACATCATAATCTTTAATCAACTCTAGCCACCTTCTTTGATGGAGGTTCAGGTCAGGCTGGGTAAAGATATACTTCAGACTCTTGTGGTCCATATAGATCTCACTGTGGTTACTGATGAGGTAATGCCACCAAATCTTCAAAGCATGGACCACTGCAGCCAATTCCAGGTCGTGTGTCGGGTAGTTGCCCTCATGGGGGCACAACTATCGTGACGCATAGGCTACCACTCTGCCTTCTTGCATTAGCACGCATCCTAGCCCTTGGCGAGATGCATCGCAATACACCTAGAAGTCTTTCTTGGGATCCGGCAAGATCAGGACTGGTGCCGATACTAACTTCCTTTTGAGTTCCTCAAAGCTACGGTTGCACTTGGCTATCCAAACAAACTTTACGTCTTTCTTCAACAATTGAGTCATGGGTCTTGCAATCTTTGAGAAGTTTTCGATGAACCGACGGTAATAACCCACAAGTCCGAGAAAACTCCATACTTGTGTCATTGTCTTGGGTGGTTTCCAATTGGTAACGGACTCCACATTTGTTGGATCCACAGCAACTCCCTGGGCGGTGATGACATGCCCGAGGAACTGTACTTCTTTCAGCTAGAAGTCGCACTTGCTAAACTTAGCATATAACTGGTGCTCTCTCAGCTTCTCGAGAACCAACTAGAGATGTTGCTCATGTTCTTCTGTTGATTTCGAGTAGATAAGGATGTCGTCGATGAAAACCACCACGAACTTGTCCAGAAACTTCATGAATACCTTGTTCATCAGATTGATGAAGAAGGCCGGTGCATTTGTCAATCCGAAGGACATAATGGTGCACTCGTATAGCCCATACCGAGTGGTGAAAGCTATCTTCGGAATATCCTCTTCTCGGATCCTCAGCTGATGATAGCCTGATCGTAGGTCTATCTTGGAGAAGACGGTGGCACCCTTCAATTGATTGAAGAGATCGTCAATCCTAGGCAAGGGATACTTGTTCTTGATTGTGACATCGTTTAGTGCATGATAATCCACGCACATCCGCTTTGTCTTGTCTTTCTTCTCCACAAAGATGACCGGTGCACCCCAAGGTGATGTGCTCGGTCGGATGTAACCCTTCTGTAGTAAGTCGTCGACTTGCTTCTTGATTTTTGCCATCTTGTTTGGTGCCATTCTGTACGGCCTTTTGTAAATAGGAGCAGTTCCTGGTGCCAAATCAATCATGAACTCGATTTCCCTTTCTGGTGGCATCCTCAGTAAATCTTTCGGGAACACATCCGGGTACTCTCTCACTATCGGGATTTCCTCTATTTTCCGATCTGGCTTCTTCCCACTTCTTGACTGTTGCTCTGCTATGGCCAGATTTAAGCTTGCTTCCTACCTCTATGGCACTGGCGACTTAAAGGTAATTGTCTTTCCTTCCAGACTGGTTACTGTAACGGTGCGGTCGGCACAGTTGATCACCCCTTTGTGTCGAGTCAACCAATCCATCCCTAGGATGACATCTAGGTCTTTGGATTCTAGGAGGATGAGATTGGCTGGAAAAGGTGATCCTTGGATTTCTAGGCTTACTGAAGGACTATAGTGAG
This sequence comes from Oryza meyeriana var. granulata, assembly GCA_003991445.1. NCBI lineage: Eukaryota > Viridiplantae > Streptophyta > Magnoliopsida > Poales > Poaceae > Oryza > Oryza meyeriana. Next base: position 76,559 of record RYFJ01000873.1, read on the forward strand.
CTGTGGTCATGCGGTTCCTTAGTGTATGAACCCACATGGGGATCTTAAGTTTCACTACTTTTATCCCATGTGTCCCTATAAATTTCTTGGATATGAATGAGTGCGTTGCATCAGAATCAAAAAGTACTATTGCAGGTATTGAGTTCACGAGAAACATACCCAGTACCACTTCCAGTGCAACCTGTGCCTCTTCTGTGGAGACGTGGTTAACACGCCCCTTTATCACCTGCTGGATGGCGTTGGGATTCTGGGGAGTTGCGGGCCTAGGTCCCATTCGCTTCGGTTTTGGGTACTTGTTGGCGAAGTGGCCCGGCTTGTTGCTGTTGAAGCAGATGAGAGTCTTGCCCCCGCTGTCCTTTCGTGGCTGGCCTTGCTGTGCTGGTGCCATTGGTGGGCGCGGAGCGGGATGACGGTTGTGCTGCCCGCTGTTGCTACTATTGCCTCCAAAGTGCCTTGGTTGGAACGGACGCTGCTGGCGGACGATCATGGTGGAAGGTCCATCCTGATGCCCTAGCATCACCCTTGGCCTCTGGTGCTGCCCCTGGTGGGCTCGGAACTGGGCTGCCTTACGCTTGTGGTCCATCTTGTTGCGCTGATTTTCCTTGTGGATCGCCTTGTCCACTAGCTTCTCGAAGTCGGGGTAGTCACTGGAGAGAAGCTAGTTAGTCAGCTCGTCGTCCAGTCCCTCCAAGAACTTCTCCTGTCTCTCCGCATCAGTGTGGATGTCCTTTGGCCTGTAGCGCGCCAAGCGGTTGAAGTCATGGAGGTACTCCGTGACTGTCTTGCTTCCTTGCACCAAGTCCCTGAACTCCCTCTTCTTCTGTGCCACAATGCCGGTTTTGATCTGGGACTTCCGAAAGTTGTGGCAGAATTCAGCCCAAGTGACCTCCGTTGTGGTGGTGTGGGTCATGAGGAAGTTGTCCCACCAAGCTGAGATGGACCCTGGAGCTGGTGCGTGGCAAAGGCGACTTTTTCTTGGTCGGTGCATTGGAGGAGGTTGAGCTTCTTCTCGATCGCCAACAGCCAATCATTGGCGTCCATGGGATTGGTAGTGCTGGAGAGAGTAGGCGGCCTAACCCTCAAGAATTCAGGCAGCTTAGACTGAGGAGCGAAGGCCGAGATGTGAGGTTGCTGGTGCTGCTGCAAGTTGTTTTGTTGCATCATGATCACTATCATCTGGTTCTGGTTGGCCAGTACCTGGGCGAGTGTCAGATTCTTAGGTAAAGGAGGTGGCATGTGTTGGGGAGCCCCGTTGTACTGTGGCGCTCCATCCTATTGATTCGTCGCACTGGCATTGCTGGCAGCGCGGTTACCATTCCTGGTGTTCACCATCTGAAGGGGGTGGAAATAAAAGGGGAGGAAAACAGGTGGCTCAGGAATAGGAGTGATAATTAAGTGACTGAATTAACTTAATTGAAGTGCATAGTTTAGAAACATTACAAAAACACTTCGACTCCTAACTGAGGCGGCCATACCACAACCGACGGTATGAACCCCCAACTACCCCAAAGCAAACATCCTGACATTACAACTAAAGATGAAATTACACTAAGGAAAACGATAAAGCTAAGGATGACGCGCCTAGTGCTCCGAGCGGCTCCTGCGGTCGTCCGAGTTGTACTCTAGCTCCGGCTTATCGCCCACCTTGTCGTCGGTCGGGTCCTGGATCCGCTCACGTAGTCCTCACTACCGTGAGCCGATGAACTGGCCTCACTGCGGGTGTGGGATCCACTAAGGGAGCTGCTGTCGTCGGTGGAGTTGAAGCCCCTGTGGATGCTGGTACCTTCCTGAGAGCTGCCACTGCTTGATGACGCGCTAATCATGTTGCTGGTTGGTGCTGGTGCAGGAGCTGGCGGTGGTGTAGGAGCTGGCGGTGCGTGTGGCCCGTTCCTGGGGGCCAACTAAATACGCACTGGAGGAAGGGTCTTCTTCCTCGGGGTTAGACGGATCCTAGCCCCATTGGGTGGCGGCTGTCCCTTTAGCTTTGCGACTTCCTTCTTTAAGCGGTCGATCTGGTTCTGGAGACCGATGATGGTCATCCTGTTGGGATCCTCCTTGTCGTGGGCTGCACGCACCCAGTTGGCGTGCATATAGTCCATGGCCCACATCGCCCACCTCATGTGGACGATGGTGGTGTCGTTCTCGTTGTTAGCCGGCTGGAAGGTGTTGTAGACCCGGTAGTGGGCTCGGCTAGGGAGGTAGTGGTAGGCGGTGGTGCGGAGGGTAGAGTGGTGCCTTCAGCGTAGCTCTCCAATCGGACGAAAAGCTGCCTCCTGGTAGGCGTGGTCGTAGGTACATCTGCCGATCTCAACCTCCATGGCTGGTAGGAGGTATAGTTCGCCTGGCAGCTCCAAGCAAACATGGTGAGAGAGCTCACCCTCGATGGGCTCCACAGCAGTGTACGCCGGGGCGTGGCTGTACCCCAAAGTGAAACTCATCATGCGAAGCTCTCCGACGAATCCGCCCATGTCTGCACCGCGTTGGTTGAGGGGACTGTCCATCTATAGAAGGCCAGGAGGGAGAATCAAGGTATGCTCATATCCAAATAGAGTGAATAGTAAATAATTTGGAAATAAACAACAATTTTATGCATGACATAATTTTATATATAAACTTTTATTAAGAATTCCGACGGAATAATATAATAGCACCAAAAAATAATGAATTAATTTCTAATAATAGTTGCAAAGCAAGTAGAAATATATTTTTTATGCATGCCTAAATCATGCATACCCCTGATAAACCAATGTTTTCCCCAAAATTTGGACACCTATGCCATAACCCTCGAGTAAAATTTCTACCCTAGCTTTGTCCTGACTCAAAAATTTTAGTCAAATAAAGGCCAAGATTTTATCCCCATCTGAGAACAAATTCCCAATTTTTTCTGAAATAACTCCAAGTGCAAAAAGCATGTGCAAATGAGAATTTCAGAGGGCTCTTAGGGTTTCCATTTGGCTGGTCCTACAGTCAAGTTCGTCTCTGATACCAACTTGTAACGCCTAGAAATTCGAAACCAGAATTCTGAATATTTCTGTGTATGAAATCCTTGACCAGGAAAGCCAGGGTACACAATACCAAGTTACCATACAGAGTGCGTCTTACAAACAGAATAAAATTGTCTTACATAAATGAAGCGGTAAATATAAATAAAATAAAGCCTATGTACAACTAGCCAAGCGGAGGCTTCCATTCCACAGGCGTCTTGACGGCGGAGATAGCCTAGTCCTCCTGATGGTCCTGGTCAGACATGTACTCCACCACAGAGAGGGGAAAGGGAGCAAGACTGAGTACCACCCACCATACTCCACAAGTCACACCCGTAAATATGCACAATGCACGGGAGACAAAGGAAGGCTCGGGGTTTATTTGCATAAAAGCAATTGCAAACAATAGTGGTTCGTAAATAGTAAAAAGGTTGATTAGTTGAACAATATTAATCCTCCACTGATCAACATTACACCACGTTGACTAGGCCCAACCATCCATTCTACCACTATAGAAAACTTTAATGTCAATTTATTATAGTAAGACTAATCACGGTGAGTCTTGACCACGATGCCCATGACCGTGGGCGCGGCTATTCGAATAGATTTACTCTGGCCAGAGTTGTACAACTGTACCCACAAGACACAGCCCCACACACGTTCCCGTGTGCCGGTGTGTCACCATGACACCCCGCGAGAGGCTGTGACAGTACCGTTCTCGCAACCTCTCCCTAACCATCCACACCACGCTAAGGTTGCACCTCCAACAGGACACCCCATGTCAGCTAGGCTACCCCCCTTGTGCCACAATAGATCCGAAAGCCGATCAACTTGACCCCAAGCTGACCCAACTCCATCGTGCCCATTCTCACCAACGGTGCCTAGGAGAGGGAGAAGAAACACTACAAGCCTAGCCGTTGCCCACGCTGGGTCATGGAATGTACGATTAATTTCCCAAGGGGTTCTCGCGAACCGGTCCTTAATTGCTATGGGTGCGACCAACAAAACCATGCACCCACAGCCCACCATTTAGGTCCAATTTTAGTAGTTTAATATGAACATATCCGAAGTTCCATTTCCTGACAGAGAGTCAAACAATAAATGTAAATAAGAGCATTTAATTCCCCATGTGAGCTAATAGTCTCTAAGCATGGCTAAGCATCCTAATCATATCCTCTAGTCATATTATTACCCAGCTACAAAGGTAGACAGGAGGAATCAAGTCAGAGCAATTAAAATTGCATTTATATAGGTCAACATTCCCACATAAAATAATGAAATAATGCATGTTTATTAATTTGAAATAAATATTTTGCAATAAATGGGCACAATATGATCGAGGAAATGATGCGACTTGCCTTGCTCTAGCTTGGCGAACTCGGCAATGACTTCGTAATAAACTAGAGGGTCGACTGTATCGGATTCTATAGCAAACAAAGCACAGGCAATTAAAACAGTACATATGAGTGCTGAAACAGGGGCTAAAAGTATTTTTAATGGATTCTTGGCATTTTTCTGGATTTAATGAAATTTGAATGGAATTAATCGGAGCTTGTATGAATTAGTTATGAATTTTAGAAGTTTTACTGTGATTTTCCTATGCAAAAACAATTTCTAAACGATTTATTGCGCATTAACAAGGATTTAATGCGTCAATGGACCATGGGGCCGGCGCTGACAGGTGGGACCCACGATTTAGTGGCGCATGAGAGTGCAGCGCACGATGGACGCAGTCCACGTGCGTGTGATTCCGATTTGCCAAGGCAGATCGGACAGCTCAGTTCAAGTCAAGACGAGCCCTGCTGGTGCGCACAGCCCGATGGTCACCGCCGGTGACCATCCGGCACGGCGGAGGAGGTGAGGAATGTGACCAAGTGCTCACCGTGGTGTGGCAACAGACAGAGAGTGGCGAACGACGACGATCAGAGGGGTTCGGTGGCGGCGAGGTTCAGGTAGCCGACGGCGATGGCGTTTCGGCGGCGCAAAGCAATGACGGAGGCTTGGACGGGGTTTAGAAAAACCTGGCGAAGGTGTAGAACATGTTAGGAGAGAAAAAGACCGAGTGGGTCGATGGAAATCCATGGCCGACGGCCGGTGGAGAGACTAACTGAAAAGGGACGACGGAGAGAATGGAGTTCCGGCGGGAATCCAAGGCAGCCGGCGGCAGAACAGGACGCAGCAGGGTGCGGCAAAGCTAGTGAGTGCAAGCGTGGTAGTCAGCAGCGGCTGTAATGACGGCGACGTGCGACTGGAGTTGGTGGAGCGCGGCGGTGGTTCAGGAATTCGGTGCGGAGGGGGTAGGGTACTCGCCAGATGGCGGTAACTGAGGGAAAAGTGAGGGCGGAACTCGGGGAGGGTTTATATGTACTCGGCTGCGGGAGTTCGTGGTCGGGTTGGCCAAATTTCACGAGAACATGGGGCGGCGGCGATGGTGGGATCGGCGAAATTCGCCCGCGAGCATGCGCGAAGAAGGCGGAGAAGTGGGGGAACGGATCGGCGACCTAACTCAGTTCGAGGTTGGGCCGATCTGGAAAAGCAATTCCACAAGTATTTCTGTATGGGGAGTCAGGAGATGAGTTTGATAGACTTAACATCGGTAATACAGAAGCCGGAGGAATCAGTCGCAGAATATATCCAGCGGTTTCGTGATGTTAGAAGCCGATGTTATAGTTTAAGTCTGGATGATGCACAGCTGGCCGAGTTAGCATTCCAAGGGTTGGTGGCTCCGATCAAGGAAAGATTTTCATCAGAAGACTTCGAGAGCCTAGCACACCTAGTACAAAAGGTATCGGCTCATGAAAGCCGACTTCAAGAGGCCAGGAAGGAATATTGAGGCCCAAACAGAAGAATTTCAAAGTTTGATAACAAACTCCAAAATTGGGGGGCATGTGTTAACGCCAAAATTTGGCACAGTTCGCGTCGGACTCGGTTAAGGAAAGAAGTGATATCAGCCGTTGGGAGCTAATCCAGAAGAAACCGGATTCGGGAAGGAATCGTGAAGACCACGCTATGGCAGTTAATTACCTTATCTATAAATTAGGTAGTTTTGATAATTTTTAGGAAAACTTGATCTCGTATCCGATCAGGACTTGTTAATTTTCCTTTTATAGATAGGAAACTCTTGTTTTGTATCTGATCAGGATTGTATCAACTCGGGGTATAAATACGTATGCCCGGGTACCTTGTAAACTATCTCAACGATCAATACAAACTTCGGCGCATCGCCACCCTTTCGACGGGTTCTTGCTTCTCGAGCGGGGCTGCATCGGTTAGGTCCGAACTCCTGCGAGAGGGTAAGACTCGTCACCCCTTACCCAGGTGTATCTGCCCTGTCTACGGCTGCATCGGTTCGGTCCGACCTCTTAGGCCGATCAGGTATACCACATCACGCGTGCGTAGATCTTATCAGCTTACTGGGGGCGATTTATCATCAGTTCGTGCTGCATCGGTTGGGTCCGACCTGCTGAGCTGCCAGCGATAAATCGTTCCTGCTAGGCTGATGGTTTTTGCGCAAGTGTCTTATCGGAATGTATAGTCGATAAGTTATCTTATTACATCACAGTTGCATTAGGTCTATCGGCTTGTTGAGGTTCCTTTATTATTATTAATCTGTGCTGCATCAGTTAGGTCTGAACTACTAGATTGATAATAATAGATTTATCCTTGTCGAGCCGATCGGTGTATATGCGACGTTCTATCGGAGTGCTTAGCCGATAGGTTATCTTTTTATAAAGCTGACTGTATTATCTTTACTATTTTGGTCATCTATATTATCATCGGTTTTCTAGCCGATGCACATGTATTTCCTTGGCAGTCGGCCAGCTTACTATTCTGCCTATCTATTTTATCATCGGCTTCTAGCCGATGCACATGTTATACTGATAGGTTATCTATTTGCTTATAGCGTTATTGGTTTCCTAGCCGATACACAGGTGCCATCGGCCATCGGCTACAAGGAACCTACATCAGTCCGGATTGGCCGATAGCCGATGTGCAATTGCTGCTAACCCGGGCACGAGCACAAGCGAGGACCCGGGAGCGAGGACCTGGGCACGAGGACCCGGGCACGGGCATGAGACCCGGGCGCGGACAGCTGGGGCCAGGACAAAGTTTTATCATCGGCTTTCAGCCGATGCTCAAGCATTCCTTCGGCAATTGGCTAGCGGGATTCTTATTGGCCGATTGAATCCCTGAGCTAATATTCTCCTTGTCAATTGCGGGGTCAAATTGACTGGCACGCCTACGAACCTCAAATATTTTAGGACCTGCACTAGAGCTAAGCAGATCTCCCAGGCCTTCGTATGTTCAATCGCATCAAACCAGATCATCAACAAGCTTCTTGGCACACCCGGTGGTTTTTGGTGCGAACAAGTCCCAACATATGAGACCGGTCATGGCCTGGTCTTTTGGCTTCCCTTGAATTGCGGCACTCACTCCAAGGACTTTGAACCCTCGTGCACCCTTATCACCCAACGCCTCGAGCTAGTGGTGAGAGAAGTCCTGAAACCCGAGAGATCTAGGAGGTACACTATATATATATACATAGGGTGCATTTTATGTTTTGACGTCATTAACCCCAATAGCTCAACACTTCATAGCATCGTACCTTTCATGTGTAGAACCAACCATGACTGGGGTGCCGCCCACTCGGGTCACCTAATCCTCCTGGTCTATGCCTATACGAGAAATGTGGTCTTACTTTGTTCGTTTCTTGCCTGTTTTCTTGACTCGGTCCTTAACTGATCAGGGTTGGAGCTAGCCTTTCCCAGGAACCACCCAAATCCATCCATGCTGCCCAGTCGAAAATGGTTTTGTTGCTTAGTTTTTGGTTTTTGCAAACAGTACTTCGTGTGTCTTGCAAGTGGCATTTCATGTCTCCACTTGCATGAAATGACGATCGCTCTCTACCTAGAACCATCGTCCCCATCTAGATATTATCATAAGCGTACGAAAACTCTACTAAGCAATACTAAGCTTTGTCAATATTTGACTTGTGGAGATAAAATAATATACGGCATCAAGGAACATGGAATCAATATCAAGGAATGGCTTAAATGGAATTTAGGTACGCGATTTCAATATAGCATGTAATTTATTTGCAAACATAACATTTTCGCAATAGGTACAACATGTTCAAGGAGGAGGGCGTGGTGACTTGCCTTGCTCGGCTATAGCAACTTCCTCCTCTACGCCAAGAGATTCGTCGACGCAAACGTAACCTAATTAGGCAAGGTAACTATTAAAACCCGATTTCGAACTACTAAATAATAAGGAATAAATATAATTAATAGGGAAAAATACCAAACCAGTGCCGTAGGGTAGATATTGATTTTAGATGAATTTTGGTGAAAGTTTCACTCGATTTGGAATTAGAATTAGGGATATATGGGCTTTTAAAGTTTCAAATTTGAATTAAATTGAACTAATTGAAAAAGGGTAATGTTGGAATATTCCCTAATTTATCTGAATTAATTTTCTTAATAAAAACTCTGTCCTCTCACTGATAGGTGGGTCCATGGGAATAAACAAGGGGATTTTGAGGGGGGTTGGCCTCTGTCACTGATAGGTAGGGCCGAGGCCCTGGTTGGCTGGGATTAGCTCGGCAATTAGTGGACCGGGGCCAACTTGTTAGTTACACAAGGTGTTAAACCGGTTTTAATTAGATTTATTAAAGATCAAGGCCCATATGTCAGCCATAGGGATTAAGGAATTAATTAAGGTAATGAGGGTCATTAGGTAATGGCTGGGGCCAACCTATCTGTGGCTAAGGCCACGAGCCTTCTTCTTCCTCACGCCTAGCATGAACTAAACGCCTGGCGCGTTGCGCCGGTGGCTGTAGCAGCTCAGCGGGGGCCCGTATAAGGTTGCCGGCTCTCGGGGCTCTGGTCCTCCCTGACGTCGAGGTCCGAGGCCTCGATTACCCATGGTGGTGCGGTGGATTGAGCCCTAGAGGCGGCATACTATGACACAGAAGACCGGGGGATGGTGGAGCGGTGATTGCGGCGATGAGGCAGTGCAATCTAGTGCAATACCGTCAGTGGAGAAACTAGGGGGAGGGAGGAGATAGCCGGCGAGAAGGCTCAACATGTGGCAGCCAGGAAGCGACACAATCCAATTTGCGGTCGGGGTGGTGGCAGAGCAGGGCACGGCGGTAAGGCACGGTTCGGGGCAGGGCTAAGCGGGCTTGTAGTTTGTCCGACGACAGCAGTGTCGTCTCCTCCGGTTCCGGCGGTCTGCTCCTTTCCCAGAGGCGGTGCGACATCACGGTTCTCCCGAGCTCCGGTGAGGGTGGCGAGGCGACGGTGCGATGGTGAGGCGGTGTAGCGGTTCGGTCCGAGTGCGAGCTCCGACGATCAAACGGGCGAAGATGGTGGCGAAGGAAAAGCGGTGACTGAGGCGTTGGAGTTCCGAGGGAGATTTTGGGGTGGTGCGTCGGCTTGTCGCTTGGCCTTTTATAGGCATTAGCGGCAGAGCCATTGGGTGTGGCAGAGTGAGGACAGGGTAACATATGCCGGGTCCTATTGTATCCCTAATTACAGGAGTAGACCCATTCTTTATCCGAGTGGCCACAAAGCTTTCCATGAGGTACCCGGGGCCTATGGCCTCCATAGTATCCCCTGAGACCTTCATAGTTGAGTCACAGCTGATACTGAGTGCTCATCCTCCATGGTGAAGATTTCCCGAGTGCTTTGCTCCCGAGTACTCATTGTCCGAGTACCTTTTCTCCAAGTCCTGCTTCATATCAACTGGCAACGAGGCTATGAAGGGCTTCATAGAAAAATACAAATAGTGTGCACCGAGTAGGCGCACCTATTAGGTATAGCTCCCGACTTTGCGCTTAATTGTGAAACAATTAAACATAAAGTCAAAGATCTTTAACCTTTAAGTCTTTCCCGAGTAATATATTTTCAGAAATTGGACTCTTCAGCATCATATCAGCTGAAAATGTTTTTGCTCAAGGCAATTTGGCTAAGCATGTAAGCTGAGTACCACTTTATAGATTTTGACTCAATATGTGGTTAGGTATACTTGAGAGATACCTGCATCCCTAATTTTAATGGAGACCAGCCATTGATCCTTGTAAGGATATATCCTCAATACCTGTTAAATAATCCAGATATCTGAACACATGTGTCTAGCAATTAGGCTTAATCATGAAGCATCTGATTATTTTAATCTGTTCCTGTAAAATAGCATATGTACTGTGATTTTAACACAGACAGCCGTTGACCCAGTAAGATATGCTATTTACAAACTCATATCTTACGGCCCATTACTGAGCAAGCCAGCCCAGACTAGCTACCCAACACAGGCCTATAAATCAGGGGGGAGAGAGAAAAGATTCCCCTTTCTCCCCCCATATCGTCAAACGATTCGGCTTCTAGAAAACGCGCCAAACTTTGTGCTCTCCGCTCCATCTAGGGTTTCCAATAGCTCGAGCTCCCCTCCAAAAATCCGCAGAGATCCTTGTCCCTGCTTCGACTCCCTTCATGCAGAAGACTTTCCCACTAGATCCGCGCTCTGAAGATGCCAAAAGCTCCCCTTGACATCTCCATCATGCCGTCGGGGACATGGCCTACATCAGATGCCTGCTGGTCGAAGCTGGCACACCTGGAGAAGACGAAATACCTCCAGCCCAAGAAGCTTATCAACTGGCGTCCCACCATTGGTGAGTCGATCCCTTCTCCAGGCCCCCATGAACTCGTGGTTTTTGCTTCTTTTTTCAATCGTGTATTCACTCTTCTCACTTCTAATTTTCTCCGCGGTCTCCTTGACTATTACAAGATCGAGCTTATCCACCTCAACCACAATTCTATCCTCCAAATCTTCATATTTGTGACTCTTTGTGAAGCATTCCCTGGGGTCGATCCCCATTTCAATCTTCTCCGTTTTCTATTCCATGTCAAGCCACAACCCTCCAAATCCAAAATCTAGATGATAGGGGGAGCAGGCCTTCAACTCCGCAATGAGATGAAGAAGGCTTACTTGCATGTTCCCCTGAAGACCTCACTGAAAGGATGGCATCAGGAGTGGTTCTACTGTTCTAACCTCGAACCCTCCTTGCCATCCTTCATCAGAAAACCCCCCACGTTACTGGAGAGCTGGACTGCTCTGCTGTCCCAAGCGGAAATGGTCCAAGTGCAACTGCTGCTGGAGAAGATTGACGCCCTGAAGAACAAGGGGCTGACCGGGCCATGGGTTGCCAGGACCTTTCAAAACCATCAGATTCAACCTCTGAAAGCCAGGATCCACCTCGGCTACGATTACCAAGGGAAGAAGGACCTAGCGTGGGAGTGCTCCGACTTCGTCAACAAGGATGTCGCCACCGACACCTTGCTTGGATATTTTGTCAACGGGGTCATCGAGACTCTAGACGCCGAGAGGGCTCCAAAGCCCTACTACCAAGACAGGCCCCGGTTGGCGGTAATGTCTCTCTTGTTTGTTGTCTTGATGTTTGTCTGCAATGGTTGATATGAACGTAGTCCATTTGGTTCTGCCTTGATGCGTGATGCTTGCAGGAATATGCTGAGTTCTCTTTAAACCCTCCCAGCCAGTCGGCTAGGGAGTCCAGGAAGCGGCCGGTCAGCCCCTCAGCGGCTCAAGCCAACCCCAAGAGGGCTGGGAAACAACCGATAAGGACCAGGACAAAACAAAAGGAATGCCGAGTAAGGCATTTGGTGGTCTGATGATAAAAGATCCTAGCAGCACAGCCCCTGGACCAACCAGTCCTAGGGCCATACCGCCAACCACTCCTTTGCTCCAATCGGCCGCACCTAGTGCGGTGCCTACTGGGCCAAGTTCTGCACCACCTACTGCCGCGTCTCCATGCCCGACAATAGGCGGTGCCTCGCCGCCGAGTAGGCCTTCGGGCCCCTTGCCGACTACCTCCACCCCTAGTGCACAGGTGTGGAGATTCAAGACTTCCAAAAGGTAAAGAATCCTCAATCTTTAAAAAACCTGGAATCGTCTTGCAGTATCTTGATTGTAGCATAATCTTGCAGGAAGCCAAGTGACGCTGATCCCAAAGGGACAGCGCCACCGACCCCCGTCGCCGTCGTCTCTGTCCCGACTGAGGCTGAGCCCGCAGAGCCCCGGTCTGAGCTGAGTGCTGTCCCAGCCCCTGAGGTTGAGACAACCCACTCGGCCAAGCCACAAACTTCGCCTAGTCGGGATTTCGCGGCCGAAGTCTCGATCACCGAGCCCCTCGAAGAGCCAGCGCCACCAGTGGATCCAAGACCAAGAACTCCTTCTCCTCCGCTATCATCATCTTCAGAAGACAATGACCTCCCTAGGATCGAAGCTCCTCCACCAAACTTTCCCCGGGTGTTCTATTGGGTCACCTTGGAAGAAGATGAAGAAACTTCTGAGCTGAACGAGGAAGCTGCCCAGAGGGAGCGAGTCAAACTGATGGAGGCCGCTATTGTGGCTTAAAGGAGCGTCCAGGTGCGCAATTCGACTGGCCGTATTTGCTGATGAGCTGATCTTTGAATCTCCTGCTATCGTAACTTGTCTTATCTGATAATCATCTGACTTGTGCAGCAAGTTGTTGAGCGATCCGAGAGGATGGGTAAGGTTCTTTCCCAACTCGCTCCTTAGCTTACTCAACTCAACCATCTCTAGGCCACCAAGGACGAGCTAGAGAGGACTAGCAAGGAGAGGGAAGATTGGCTAAAGGACTCAGTGAACAAGCTCCGAGATGAGAATTGGGAGAAAATAGGGACCATTAGAGGTATGTTTTCCTTTTGCCTGAGTAGCCCTAGTCATCCTCTCTGTGCTTCTAATCTTTAACCTTGTTTGGCTGTAGCTCTAGAGACAACCTGAATAATCAGCCCCTTGAGATCAAACGCTTGAAGAAGGAGCTGAAAGAGCTCGAGAAGGCAAAGTCCAAAGTCGACAACGAGTACACAAGTAAGTCGCATATATGCTCTTGCACTCTGCCTGACTAGATATTCAGATTTGCTTATGTTCCTCTTCTGTGTGAGCAGCCTTCAAGGCCAATTCGCAGATCCAATTTGGTGCCTTTGCTGAGGAGATAAAGGTGATAAAGAAATCACGAAGTATCATAGTGGATTCCGTGAAGACTTTATTAGACATCATGTCGCTAGGCCTGGCAGGATCCAGTTCTAGCTCTATCTCCCAAGTGGCACAATGTCTTGAAGAGGCTCTAGCCCTTTTGAAGAAGTATGCTACTGAGCACACCACCGTGGGTATCGCCCAAGTGCTAGCCATGATGAAGTCTCTCTACCCTCGGGTAGATTTTGAGGCAGTCGGTGAGGGCTTTGCTGAGGGCACTACTCTAGAGGAGGGCTTGGAATTGATTAGCCAGGTTAGGCCTACTGCTCAGACAATCGCTGAAGATCTGCCATTGTAAAAATGAACTTTTAAGTAGTCGGTGTCCAAGGAAAACGAAAACAATGTGTATATATTGTAAACGCTTTTGTTACTTGTTGTGATATCTTGTTGAGTATGTGATGTTATCTTAGCCGTCATTAGTTTTATCCGACTAGCCAGTTTATGCCGAGTGAATTGAGATCAACTTTAAAAGGCATTTGTCCCATGGGACTGTACTCGGCACAAATGTGGCATAATCATTATAAAACTTCATGACTTAGATAAAACTGACTCAAACGTTATAAACAACAAGAGACATGTTATCCTCATGTAGCCCCCGACTCACTACTCAGTTGAATCAATCGGTGTAGTGAGTCAGAGTAAAAAACTTTATTTGTATATATGAATAGAATACAACACTCAGGTATAGAAAAGACATAGCTATTCAATGTTCCATGAGTTATTGATTAGGACGCCATCTTTAGTCTTCAGCCGGTAAACACCCGGACGTGTCATCTCAGCGATAATGAATGGCCCGTCCTATAAGGGTGATAATTTATGCCTGTCTTTGGTGGTCTAAATTTTTCTCAAAACGAGATCTCCCACCAAAAAAGCACGGCCATGAACATTACGACTATGATAACGACGTAGGCCTTGAAGATATGTTGCCGACTAGATAGTTGCGACATCCCTTGCTTCTTCCAACTGATCTAGCTTGACCAGTCGGCCTTCATTGGACTTGTCTTCTGAGTGGGCCCGAACTCGCGGAGAGCCAAACTCCAACTCGGTTGGCAACATGGCTGATGAGGACATCACTCCTTTGGATACTTACAACAATCCTCAAGTTGTTATGCAAGGGCCAATTACTAGAGCTCGGGCACGACAATTGAATCTCCAGGTGAACTCGTTTCTAAGTTCTTCTTTTGGTGACTTTCAGAATAGATTGCTACCTAATGATTTAATTATGATTAGGAACCTTAGAGAGAACCAGGAAGCATTTGGAGGGAGGCTAGAAGGCGGACAAGGCCAGCAAAGGCAGTCAAGTCAAGTTGGAGGCCCAATTCATATTGAGCTCGAGTCCATCTCGGATTCCAAGAGTAGTGCGCACTAAGATCGTTGCCTAGATTGCATATGAACTCCATTTTTGATATTCTACATATGTACGGAAAGCTAAGGAGATAAGCTTTCCAATGGATTTGGTTCCATGTCAAAATTCCTTACAAGTCAGAAGATATCATCAAAATAAGAGGACGAACAAAATTTACTAGGGTGCTGTATCACCATCTTTTGGGCCGCCGAGCCTTGTATTATGTCAGAGTCCATTAGGGATGCATCCAAGGGTCCTTGGCCGACCCTAGACCCTATATATTTAGGATAAGTTGTCGAGTTAGGGTCAGATTTTGCTTAGATTATTCTGCCATTGCAGTTTCGCCGTCTAGATCGGTTTGTGGAACCCCAACTTCGAGTGTTAAATTATTCATTTGCAATTCAGATTGTGTTCTTCTTTGTTCTTGTGAGTTTCTTTGATTGCTTGCAGGGATAAAACTTAGTGGTGAGGTTGACTATGTGAGAGCATGGTTGATAACAACTAGACGTGTGGGTGTAGTGGTTGTGACGTGACGATCGCTGATCGGAAGCCTCAAAACGTGAACATCTTCACGTCGCCGAATCAAACCTATCGGAAGATTGGGCACCCAGGCGCATCAATGGCCTCAGCATCGTAGACTAGGAAGAAAGGGATTACCCTATTGCCCGACTAACCATGGTTCTTAGAGACCAGAGAACGGATGGGAGCTCTTGCACCCACCGCCCTGCATATGGTTGTAGTCAGTCAAATACTCTAGTCTTGATACCTTGTAAGACTATGCCGTTTGCGCACTTGACCTGCCCGTTGCTCTGTGGGTGCGCCACAGAAGCATAACAGATCTTGATGCCAAAGTTGTCACAGAAATTTTGAAATGTGCCGCCAGTGAACTGAGTGCCGTTGTCTGTTATAATGCGGTTGGGGACTCCAAATCGGTAAATAATACTCACGATGAAGTCTTTTGCCCTGGCCATTATGATGGTAGCAACGGGTTTTGCCTCAATCCACTTTGTGAACTTTTCCACTGCGACAAACAAGTGTGTGAACCCTCATGGCGCTTTCTTGAATGGTCCAACCATGTCTAGCCCCCAGACTGCAAAGGGCCAAGATATGGGGATTATCTATAATTCCTGAGCTAGCAAATGTGTTTGTCGAGCAAAGAACTGGCATCCCTCCCATGTCCGAACTATATCCTTAGCGTCCGCAACTGCAGTCAGCCAGAAGAATCTTTGCCTGTAAACCTTTCCGACTAACGTCCTTGATGCCATATGGTTGCCACAGATGCTTGAGTTGATGGACTGCAAAATCTGCTTGGCCTCCTCAGATGTGACACAACGCATGAGGACTCCAGATGCACTTCGATGATAAAGGTCTTCTCGGACTATAAGAAAACATTTACTTCGACGCTTGATCCGCTCGGCTTCACTATGATCTTCTGGGAGCTCGTCTTCTTGTAAGAATCTGGTTATTGGGGTCCGCCAGTCTTGAGAGATGAGTAGCACTTCCCTTGGCTCCAAGGTAGATTCAACCCCTGATTGCTCTAGGATAGGCTTTTTCTTGACTGATGGCTCTAGCAAGTGCTTGACAAAAATGCCAGTCGGGACTACTTCTCGCTTGGATCCCATGTTGGCCAATTCGTCTGCAGCTTTATTGTATTGGTGCAGAACATGTGTAATATCTAGTCCATCAAACTTATTCTCCAGCTTCCATACTTCCTGACAATATGCCGCCATGTTGTCGTCCAGACACGTCTAGTCCTTCATGACCTAGTTTAACGTGAGTTGAGAATCCTCGCGAACTACTAGTCGGCGAATACTGAGTGATATGGCAATACAGAGCCCGTGGATAAGTGCTTCGTACTCGACGACATTGTGAGATGTTGGAAAATGTATTTGAAGGATGTATTTGAATTTTTCTCTTATGGGTGATGTCAAGACGACACCAGCCCTTGATCCGCTGATCCGTAAGGAACTGTCGAAGTACAATGTTCAGTATTCTAGCTTATCTATGGATGTAGCCATTTGAGCTTCCGTCCACTCGGCCATGAAGTCGGCAAGTGCTTGGGACATGATTGCTGTCCTTGGCTGGAAGACAATATCAAACGCCATCAACTCGAGCGCCTATTTGGCGATTCTGCCAGTGGCTTCGCGATTGTGTTGGACGTCCTCGAGTGGATACGATGTGACAATTGTAACTTGATGCGATTGAAAATAGTGCACCAACTTTTGGACAGTTATAAGCAAGCCATATAGCAGCTTCTGGACTTGGGGATATCTTATCTTGGATTCATCTAGAACTTCACTGACGAAGTAAACTGGCCTTTGAATCTTTTGGATATGGCCTGGCTCTGCTCGCTCAACTACCAACACCGTGCTAACTCCCTAAGTAGTTGCTGCCAGATACAGCATGAGTGGTTCCTGGGGCATTGGCAACGCCAACACGGGTGGTGATGTGAGAAACTTTTTGAAGTCTTCGAAGGCTTGTTGGGCTTCTGGCGTCCATTGAAAATTGTCGACTTTCTTTAGTAATTTGAAAAAGGGCATACCCCATTCGCCAAGTCGGGAAATGAATCGGCTGAGTGCCGTCATGCAACCAGTCAACTTCTGTACATCCTTCTGGCTAGTCAGGGGCGCCATGTTCATGATTGCGTTGATTTTCTCTGGATTTGCCTCGATGCCGCATTGTGAAACGATGAAGCCGAGTAGCTTTCCTGAAGATACGCCAAAGACACACTTCTCCGGGTTTAGCTTCATCTTGAATCTCCGAAGGCTTTGAAAAGTTTCTTCTAAGTCGGTGATGAAGTCCTCCTTGACTTTGGTCTTGATCACCACGTCATCGCCATATGCCTCCACATTGCACCTGAGTTGAGTGTGAAGACACCGCTGGATAGCACGCTGATACGTTGCTCCAGCGTTTTTCAACCCGAATGGCATAGTGACATAGTAGTATGCCCCGAATGGCGTGATAAAAGAACTCTTCAAGTAGTCCTCCTCCTTTAAGCTGATTTGATGGTATCCCAAGTAACAGTCGAGAAAACTGAGTAACTCGCATCCCGTAGTTGAATCAACCACCTGATTTATTCTTGGTAGACCAAATGGATCTTTGGAACACGCCTTATTTATGTCGGTATAGTCGACGCACATGCACCATTTACCGTTCTTCTTCTGGACCAGGACTGGGTTTGCTAGCCAATCCAGGTGGTAGACCTCTCTGATGAACCCGGCTGCTAGGAGCTTGGTTATCTCCTCCCGAATAGCATCTTTGCGGTCTTGTGTGAAGCGCTGTAGTCGTTGCTTGACTGGTTTGGTGTCCGACTTGACGTTGAGGGAATGCTTGATCACCTCCCTTGGTACACCAGGCATGTCGGAAGGCTTCCAAGCAAATATGTCCCTGTTCGCATGGAGGAAGGTGACGAGCTCGTCTTCCTATTTTGGGTCGAGTCCGGTACCGACAAGCGTAGTCTTGGTGGTCGGAAGGGTCTATGGGGATCTTCTTCGTTTCTGAGTCTGCTGAATTTCTCGACTTGGCTGCTTTTTTCATCGGGACTTGATCGTCCTCATTTGCAGTAGTTGCGGCTAGTCGGATATTGCTTTGTCTGACTGCCGCTTCGTGAGATTGAGCCAGCTCGCAACTTTCCTTGTCGCAGGTGAAGGCTTGGTTAACATTGCTGTGCAGGGAAAGTACTCCTGTTGGTCCAGGCATCTTGAGCACCATGTATGTATAATGGGGTACTGCCATGAATTTGGTGAGTGCGGGCCGTCCGAGTATGGCATGGTACATGGTCTCGAAGTCGGCCACCTCGAAGCAGATGCTCTCCGTGCGAAAGTTCTCCCACGTACCAAACGTAACTGGCAGAGTGATCTGCCGGAGTGGAGTTGAAGAGAGGCCAGGGATTACCCTATGGAAGGGAGCTGTACTCGGCTGCACCTCGGACCAAGGTATCTTTATCTCGTCAAGCATCTTAGCGAACGAGATGTTGAGTGCGCTTCCTTCATTGATGAGAACCTTCTTCAGTTTGATGCTTCTGATGACCGGGTCCAGAACGAGTGGATAACATCCTGGATGCATTACTCGGTCTGGGTGATCCGCACGGTCGAAGGTGATTGCCGTTTTCGACCAGCGCAGATATTGGGGGGCATCTGACGAGACTGAGTTCACCTCTCGGGCAGTTAGCTTCTGTTTGCACTTGGGTTTGTACGCAGATGGCCCTCCAAATATGTGATTAAGCTCAGCTTGGGGATCTTGATAGTCGCTTGTTGTGCCTGAGTCTGGCTTATCTTTGTCCTTCTGCTCGCCGGACGCAGATGTCTGCTCAAAAGCAAACTTCTTGAGCATGAAGCAATTTTTGGCCGCATGCTTCCCCTTTGGGTGAAAAGGGCATAGCCTATTCATGGCTTTCTAGTAGTCGTCTGTCCTTGGGGGTCGCGGTCGGCTACGCTCGACAGTTGCCACAATGTTGTCCGACTTGCGTTTGCGGTTGCCGGACTTAGTCGGGGCCGTGTCATTGGTGTCGTTCCGCTCCTTCTGTCGGGGCTCCTTCTTGTCGTCGAGGGTCTCAGCAACAGCGTCAGCCAAGTCGGTGTACTTGTTTGCCATATCGAACAAATCCTTGACAGAGTTGGGAGGCTTCTGAGTGAATTTAGCAATGAATAGGGTATCTTTCACTCCCTTGCGGAAAGCAGCAATGACAATCTCGTCCTTGATCTTGGGAATTGAGTTGCTCTTCTTGGAGAACTGCTTGTTGAAGTCGCGCAGGGACTCGTTCTTTCTTTGGTGGCACTAGTATAGATCGTACTCGGATGATGGCCTCTTGTAGGTTCCTTGGAAGTTTGCGACAAAATGTTCACGGAGTTCCCCCCAGGAGCCAATTGACCACCTGGGAAGCCCCGTCAGCCATGTCCTCGCTAAGTCAGTCAAGGTGACTGATAGGTAGTTAGCCATGGCCTTGTGGTTGCCTCTAGCCGCGCGGATTACCAAGGTGTACACGGTTAGCTAGGACTCTGGGTTGGTCTTGCCATCGTACTTCTCTATACCAGTCGGCTTGAAGTCGAATGGCTAGTCGAATTGTTGTAGTTCATGAGTGAACGCCGAAACTCCTTCGTCTGGGTGAGGGCTCCGACTTTGACTGCAGTGATGAAACCGCTTGTGGTAGAGGCCGAAGTGCTCATGTTCGTCTTCAAGTCGGCGGCGTTCATCCTCATCACGTTCACAGCGCCGGGCGTTGATGTCATGACAGAGGTCTCGCCGTAGTTGTCCATGGGCATCCTGGTTGTCACGGGGCTCATCGTGATGATCTCATCGTCGGTCATTGTTGTGGTTGCTGAGTGACGTGTGACGAGACTTTGAGTGATGCTGACCGGAGCCAGTTGCCCCGTGTCATGCTGAAGCAGACGAGATTGCTGCATCTGAAGCCGTCTTGTTTGATGGTATGAGTGTGTCTCTAGACTGTTGTCGCTGTTGATGTGCTGTAGCAGTGATCATAGCCTTTATCCTTGCAATAGTTGGGGTAGCTTGGTGATCAGGCCCGAACTGCAAGGTGTCTAATAATGGGGCAGCAGCCATGATGTTCTGCTGCGGGGTCACGAATACGTCGTGGTCGCCGACACGGGTTTGGAGGATCTCTTGTTGAGCAGTCCACCTAGCCTTGCACAATTTGTTGTTATGAGCGTCGCGCTCAGCTTGCAAGCGTCGTGCGTCCTCCTCCTGTTGCTTGTAGTTGGCGAGCTTCCTCCTTTTGCTAGTCACGTAGTCGGCGTGCGTCTTGGCCAGGGGTTGACCCCTTTGAGGCCATGAATACCTCACGTGGTGGAGAGAAGCTTCCCAAGCTGTTGTCCGACTGTGAGTCAGAGTTTGAGTAGTTCAGGGGGTGATTACAACTTCAACCTCCCTAGATCCGATCTCGAGCGGCTCTGGGCCGTATCCAAGTTGAATTCCAGGGGATTGGTGCTGCTGCGTCAGACTTAGATTGAAGATGTCCACGGTGTTGCTGAGTTCGAACGGGAGATTGACGATCTCCTCCTCCCCTAGCTCGATCTCTGCCGGCTCAAGGCCGAGTCTGAGTCGAACACCGGGAAAAAGAGTTGTCCTCGGACTCATAAGTTTTCAAAATCACCGCAACAAGTCACTGAAGATGGCTGTAGCGTTGAGTAAGCCAACTGGCGCGAAGTTGGCCTCGTTCCTGGCCGATCGGGTCAGGGTGAGGTTGCCGAAGTTGTTGACGACGAAGTTGAGGCTCTTGAAGCTGATCGCTTGTCTGGGGTTGAACTTGACGCCGTCGACTCCAGTGGTTGGATCCATCAGGCTTGATGCGATGATCTCGACGAATCCCCTACCTGGTGCGCCAACTATCGATGTTTTGTATCGGCAATAATTATATGGGGCTACTCGTGAGACCTAAACTTGATGGATTGCAAAGGAACATAAGACAATTTTATCCTGGTTCAGGCCCTCAAGATAAGGTAATACCCTACTTCCAGCTGTTTTGTATTGCCTTTGAGGTTTCTCTAGTGAGATTGCAATATGCCGCAGGGGGCTCCTTGTCCCTTCTTATATACTGAGGAGGCAAGGTTACAAGGTAGGAATCCCAGTCGGACTCAACCAAGGGATTTCCTTTTAGGAACAAATCATAACTGGCTAGGACTATACCCTTTCCCTTATCATGCAAGGTAACATATGCTGGGTCCTATTATATCCCAAATTACAGAATTAGGACCATCCTCTATTTGAGTGGGCACAAAGCTTTCCATGAGGCACCCAGGGCCCATGGCCTCCACAGATGGGGACACGACGAGGCCGGCGGGTATGAGCGATGTCAGCGGTGCTAGCTCGTGTGTGGGTGGTGGAGTAGGCTAGGCGTAGGCGGAGGGGGATAGGCTGTCGCATTGCGTCGCCATAATGATCGACAGCGACCGGGGAAGGGTGCTAAGGCTGTGGCCGGCGCAGGCGAACGACCGAGTGACAAGACGACTCGGCCGTCGTAATGGCTGCTGCGGCGCGTGTGCTGATGGTATGGGGCAAAGTGGGAGGGCATCAACGACATGGGCAGCGGTGTGGTCGGGTCGCACCAGAGGTGAACTGGCTTCGTGGCATAGCACAAGGACTCGGGTGGGGTGCAACGCGTGTCTAGCCTGGTCGGATTGGGGAAGAGGACCGTGCGACGGCCTTGCACGGGCGCGCTCTAGATAGGTTTGGTGGCTGGAAGGTGGGGCCAAGCAGGGGTGCAAATGAGCGGGCGCTCACACGGGGATTGGCTGGTGCACGGCTGCAGCGGCCTGGCTCAACGGTCCCCGAGCTGGGCCATGCCAGGTGGTGGGCAACGCCGGCTATTGCTGTGGTGGCTGCTGTGGGCCAAGGAAAGAAAAGGCCAGCCCAAGTCGGACTGGGCCTGGTGGGGAGGGGAAGTTAGAAGGAGGTCTCATCCCATGGCTTTGTTAATTAGGTAGATTAATTCTTTTCTTTTCTAAAAGAGAAAGGTTTGGGAAGAGAAACCCTAGGTTTCAAAATTAATATTCCCTTGGGGTTTGAGATAGGTTTGAAGTGTTAATTATTTTAATTTGACACTAGCACAAATCCAAATGAAACTCCAGATGATCCAGCATGATGTAGGTTTTGACAAAGTTTTTATCGGTTCCCTTTTTTAGTTTCCGATTTTTATCCCAAATTTTCAGAATGTTACAGATTGATAGGCGATGGGGGACATGGCTTGACCTGTCTACCACGCCTCATGCCCTAGCGGGTAGATATCTGTCATATTGCCCCTCCTTGGAGAGGCGCGCGATGGACTAGGCATGGTTGCACGCCCTGTCTCGTTGCATTAAATGCGCCGGTAGTCGTTCGGCCCTCGAGCTCTACCACACAGGCCCACGTGGATCACGGGTGCTTGGGAGCGCCACTCGACCCCCAAGCATTACCCTGCAGGCCTATGTGGCCCGCGGGCACTCGGGGGCGCCGTTTGGCCCTCGAGCATGGCCCTGCAGGCCCACGTGGGCTGCGAGTGCTTAGGGGCATCCTACTCGGGGCCGCACGCCAGGGGCAGTCATGGACAAGGGCTAGGCTCGAGCCCCCGAGCAGCTGAAAAACACCTCTTTGATCGATGGCCGCTCGAGTGTTGTTGCAGCTCCATGCTCTTCTCATTCTCCAGCTTCTTCCCGAGCATAGGGAGGTGTACGGCCCCTGAGGTGGACCCATGATGTCTCCCGTGCTCGGGGAATAGGAGACATGGCGTCCGGCTGTCCCGCGCCCTCGACGTGAGGAGCCCTAGTTCCCACATCACTGACATCATTCTTGCTAATGTTTACATTTATTCTGCCACTAAGAGCCTAACAAAAATAAAGTAGCAGCAGTCAACTGGGGCACACGACCTATCCTTCGTCTTCAGCAGCAAACTCCTTAGGAACCAGTGGAAACCTTTCCTCTGGAATTGGGGGAACTGCAAGGTGTTCATGAAATACTCAGCAAGTGCACAGAAATATGCAATATGCATCGCTGACAAAGAAAGGCTATTGGCTATTTTGCATAAACAGAAATTTGCAATTATAAATGGTTGATAAAAAGATATTCAACGCAACATTTAAAATAACGGGTGTTACCATCCAACCATCCACGCAGGACCACACAACTATATTTATTAACCTTCATACAACTCATTCCCATAACTTGTTTTCGCAAACTACCCCTCATGTGAAAACACCGAGCATGTCCATGACCATGGATGCGACTATTCGAATAGATTAATATACACTGTAGAGTTTTTACAGCTTTACCGTATTCTTCCTTTTGTTGTTTCCTCATTCTTCATTATTTTCGATATGATGTTGCTAGCTCCAACCACTAACTACATTGCACCTAAACACTAGCAGCAAGCTCGTGTACCACACTCGATAGTATATATTATTTATGATTTTTACATGTTAGCAATAATTATTGTATATATTAATAGTATTTTATGCATCGAACTTACTTAACTAGTTTTTAGAATTTATGAGATTATTTTTTCTAAACCTAATCCAGAATGCTTTAAGGTAATAATATTTGTAGATAATATTCAGTGATATAGATAATCATACAAATATCTATAATTTTTATGGATAAATTAGAGAGTGACATTTGTTATAAATCTAATGACTATAATGCACTACAAATATTGTTCAAGTGAGCTCAAACTTCTGTAACTTGATAAATTTATAAAAAAATATACAAACATTTTGGGAACTCTAGTACCAACAAAAGTAACTAATAAATGAATTATCAAGAAATATTGTATGATGAATTTAATGATAATTTGATTTTGTAGAGGTTTGTGTGTTTTTTTTTATAAACACAATTAAAGTTAGAGAAATTTAATTTAGAAAAACACTAAAATGACTTGTAGTATGAAACGAATAGAGTAAATAACAACAGAAAAGATATATTGTCAATTTCTATATCTATTTAGAAATAATGCAATAGAATTAAATAAAAATATTGAAATAATTTTATAATGTTCAGCATATGTTACAAACCAAATAGTTTATTGAACCCCCAATTATAAAATTCTAGGCCTGCCATGATCATAAATGTGGGCACCCGATTATTCTGCACTATAAGAGATAATTGGTACGACAACGCGAAATATCTAGTTGAATGGGATCTCGAATAAAAACCAAACAAATGCAGTAACCATCCAACCTCATCGCAGCCTTATCAGACAAATCACCAATTATAATGCAAAACAACCGAACGCCAGACTAAGAACACAAGCGATATTTGGAAGAATAGTTACACCAGTCCACACGACGAGATATGCCCGTCAAACCACACGAAGGCGGCGACCAAACACGATACATTTCTCTGAGGACATGGTCTATGGTTGAACTATTCTCCATGCATCTCAACTGTTCTAAGTCTATACTCATGCAGACTAGCCCCAGGAAAATTGCTAATCCACACTTTCATCTCTAGTAATGGTACACAAACATAGGGTATACAATTATAAGTGAAATAAACTTAGATACAACTAAGATTACATAGGCCAAAGGCCAAATAATATGATTCAGCGGAAGCTTGTCTACCCATACCACAGGCAATCCGACTAGGGGTACACCCCTTAAAGAATCAATCCTGAAGAAGCAACGGAATCCCGTAGCACTCAACCTACAACCAGGTAATCAACGGAAATACAAGCAAGAGTCAGTACATTACCGAAATAATGTACTGGCAATGTCAATCCTACAATACATGCAAGTTCTAAATCAAGGGAAGGCTATTTGTGGGTTTACTTTTGCATAAAGCTAATTTTAGTTCACAATCATTTGCAACGATATTTAATAAAACATTAGAAACATGTATAATAAGTAGCGAAGTGATCAACATAATAATTTTCCAACATAATGCCCTCCATGGCAACAAGTCATCATAAACATTGTAATAATCATAGTAGTTCTCATAAATCACCAATCCTCATCCCAATTTCATAAAGCATTTTAGAAACATAAATCTATACTCAATGGACACAACCATGCCGCTCATGACCGTGAGCACGGCTAACCGATTAGTTTTGACTCTGCAGAGTTTGTACATCGTTACCCACATGATGTGATAGAAGCCCAACGGCTACACTCTAGTTTGTCCGGTACCCGTCGGTACCACCACACTCTGCACATTGAATGCGGTCTAGAGGTCACAACACAGCTTTTACATTACCTAACATTTAGCCTTGCACCAGCACGAGGTGTGTTACTCTACATCGGGGTGCAAACCCGATGCCGTGGGTGGCAGGCCCACGCCTTAAACCTAGCGCTGTGGCGGCAACCTTCCTGACTCCCCACGAGGCACACAACGTTGTACTGGACCAACTTAGACGCCTATGCCATGAGGTGATCACAGTCCCTCATGATCCACATAGGTAGCTCCGCTGAACAGCCCTACAGTACATTCGTAAGCGCTGCCCATACTACTCAGCCTACCAAAATGCAAGGCTAAACATCAAGTAACTTAATCCGCTATGGCTATCCCATAACAAGCACATGTGGTTGTACTGTTTAACATGAGAATATGGCACTGAGTTTGGTCCTTAATTGACCCGGGCAAACACTCCCCCTATCGGTGTGCAACTACTCCATATGCACACCACTTGCCGCCCAAGTCTAAATTCAGGTTTTTCATCATTTTAGTTCAAAAATAACCAGAGGCTTCACCTCTGTCCAGAAGTTATAAAATTTCCATTTTCAAAGGTATATAATGATCACTGTAATATTTAGCACGTTACTAAGCATGGCTAAGCATAAGCGAGTGTATTGACTTAATATAGACCCCATGAGTACAAACCAAGTACTTTAAACAATCCTAAGGTTACAAACAGCAAGGAATACAATGTTCTAAGGTGGATCATGCAACTAATAGGTTATAACTACCATTTACCACAATTTAAATACCGTTATTCACAAATACACATGCAATTTTGCAAACAACACATTTCATTCCCCAAAACATAGGATTCAATTTGTTCAAGGAGGAGGGGAGAAAACTTGCCTTACTTTTGAGTACTCGGACTCCAACTATTTCACTCCTTCACCAATATCGAATTCGTTCTCTAAAAGGAAATAACGTATGATCGAATAAATAGCAAATAATGCAGAAAATATGAAATGCTCTAATATGCATGATATTTATGCCTTAGGTTGCTACTGGTCTAAAGTGAATTTAGGTGAAGGAATTTCTATTTTGTCACGTTCTGTTTGAGAGTTATGAATTTTACGAGTTCTATACGAAAATACGTCCGAATACGATTTAAGGTCAAAGTTGAAGTTATTCTGATATGTGTGCGATTTATACAGTGACTAGGTACTGGTTTTATATACTCTCTGGTGAACTTATTATTATCTTTGCACTTGCCATTTGTGAGATATGATTTTTACGATTTTTATGTGTCCTTTTAGTAGTATAAAATGTACTGATTATGTGTGGCCTAATTTTGTGCAAACTGAGTTCATAAATGGAAATTATACATTTTTATAAGAATTAAAAAATTGGTTTGATATTTTTCTGAGTTATAATGGATTTCTTTTGAATTTTCTAGTTAAAAGTCCCATTTTCACCCTTTATTTACTCTTATAAATTTTTTGGCAGATTTTCTGTACAGAATGTGCTACTGTTTAATTTACCAGATTGTAGAGAATAAAATTACCAAACCAACAAAACTAGTTTCACTCAATTTGGAGTTAAAATGACTTTACTATGGCTTTTACAATTTATTCTATTTTTCAGTTGAACAGAAAGGCTTTTAAGTATTTTATTTGTTTTTCCCTGATTTCATAAAGGATGGGGCCCGCGCGTCGGTGAGACAGAATAGGGCAGGCGTGCGCAGCAATGGATCGGACCGTCCGGCCACGGATCGGACGGTCCGGCCAAGCGAAAACAGAGGGGCGTAGCCGACGAGCTTCTCCACGGCGGCGGCGGCGAACGGCGGCGTAACTCGTCGGGTGACCAAAAGAGAAAAGCTAGAGGAGAACCAGGCGAACCTAACGGTGGTTGTCTCGCGGCCGGAGGTGGTTGGAATCACCGGCGATGACGGCGGAGGCGGCGGACTCTCCCGGCATGCATATGGACTGCATATTATGGGCCGAATGGATGCATGCATGCAAAACCTGAGGGACCAGAGAGGCTTACCGAAGATATTGGGCTACTCGGCGGTGCTGGAACGGCGGCGAGCGCGTCGGAGGAGGTCTCACGGCAGCGGAGTCCTTCGGGTGAACGGCGACGGCCGGATCTGGGCTAGGACCCAGAGAAATGAAGTAGGCATCACATTAGTGAGGTGCTGAGGTTGGTACAGACGCGAGGAATCAGAGTTTGACTCACCGGAGTTGGAGAAAATAGAAAAGGGGCACGGTGGCCGGCGGAGAGGAAGACGGCTCGGATCTACGGCCTCGGGGCTCTTCAGCTCTTCGTGCGCGGTCCTCGAGCTTGTCTTGGGCTAGCGATGATGCTGGCCGAGAATCAGCTCTTGTCTTGCTTCAGTCCGGGAGAACGCGTGCATGCGATGACGGCGGTCGCCGGAGCCGAGAGCGCACTACGGCATCTTCAACCTAGGAGACAGGGAGAGTAGAGGGGAAAAATGGATCAGGGATCCGAGGGTGATCGTGTTCCCGTAGCTCATATGCGGCGAAGCTCACCAGAGAAGAATGGCGGCCGTCAGTTTCTTGCCAACGCCGGGGAAGAAGGCGGTGTTCCCGGCGGTGTGGAGGTTTTCACCTCAGGCTTTCCGTAGAGCAGAGAGAGGGGATGGCGAGGAGAGCTGAATGGCGAAATGGCTCGGGTTGCAGTCGACTTGGCCGAGGAGGAGGAGGAGGGCGCGCTGGCACTGTTCTGTGAGCGCGTCGCCGGTGGCCTGGCGCGTGTCCGCGTGCATGGCAAGGGTGTTCTGCAGGTGGGGCCGGGTTGGAAGGGTGCCTGTGACCGACAGATGGGACCCACAGTGGCTGGGACCCACTTGGCAGTGACAAATTGGAGAGAACACCTTCTAGAGGCTGTGTCAATGAAGTAGTTGAGGGTTGGTTTGGTCTGACCACTTGACTGGCCTACAGTGCCGGTAAAATGGTAGAAAATTTACTGTGATCAGTGAGTGGTAATGGCTAGCTCTGTGCCAAAATTCAGAGTTGTGGGATTTGTGGATTTCTCTGGAGAAAATGGCAAAGTTCGGCCAAAAAGCAGTTTCTGCTGTGTCCTAGTCTGAGTCAGCGAGCTTTGTCCCATTATTTTATGTTCAATATTTGTGAAGATTGTACCGAAATTTTTACTGTAATTAGTTCACAATCTAGTCCAGGTTCTGGTAAATTTTAGTGAGAAGGTGATTGATGGGTTAATTCTGGAAAAAATGTCAAATAGGCAGTCTGCAGGTGAAAGTTTTTCTGTATTGCTGAATTAAGAGTATTTATTTGAGACACTTATTGAATTGATTAAATTTGGTAAAAATTACTGGAGATAGAGAAGAATGTGATTAACTTTCTGACCAAATGTGTTGCTAGAAGTGATCTGGTTTATTTTTGGTGAATTTGCAAAGTAGGGTTGTTGATCCAGTTTTTCTGCAGTTTCATTTATTTCCCCAGTGCCTTGATCTTATCATTTTATGTGTTTTATTTGGGAGATAAATTAAACAAAAATTCCTGGTGGTAGGGTTCATGATGGCACACCTGTTGGTAGAATTGCACTGCCTAATTAACCTTCATTTTTATTTGGTGAATTTTAGAAGTATACCTATTCATCTTTAGCTAGCTTCCCAGTTTTGCTGATTTGAGGGATTTGATTGAAGTATTTATTGAAGTGATAAAGTCATGTAAAATTTACAGTGGATTAATTATTTTGGATAGTGTTTATAGGAATTTTTCCATGATTTTATGTTAGACCTATTCTCCTTAGAAATTATTTAGGCTATACAAATGCATATGCATCCTATTATGAAAGTGCAATATAAGATCCAAAAACAATCCAGAAAAGATATGCACATGAAATGGTAATAATTTATTTATCTCCATGTTTTTATGTCAAACTTTTATCTATATATATTTAGTCATATTACCTTTCATTATTTATATTGTGACTTAGGGTAAGTCTTTAAATAAGTTAAGAATTTTAACTATTAAAGTTTTAGCATTTCCTTTTCCAAGAAATTTACTTCAGTAGTTTACCTCTGACTATTGCTTCCCTAGTTTGGAAATTATAGAGTTTTACTTTTGAGGTCTTTTTGTTAATTTGTTTTTGGTTAGAATTTCGAAAGTCGAAATTCTGGTCTGTTACAATAAGTCTAATAATCTTCTTTATATCGTGTAGAATTTGTAGATATGCATGTGTCCAATTAACGATTCTAGCTAGTCAAGCATAGATAAAGATGCTGGATCGTATAAGAATCAATCAATTAGTAAAGTATGGACTCATCACTAGTAAAGCATACATAAATACTAACTACTACATGTCTCTTTTGTAACAGAGTCCAACCCGTGAACTCATCACTAATATGGACGTTGCATACAAAAATGCTGCCACCTACAAAGAGGCAACCTGTAGTTGTAACGAATAACGAACCATATAGATAAACTTACCTGTCACATAATTCCCATCGATTATCGTGTTGCCGTCCGCCTAGAACTTTAAACTAGGATATTGGGCATCATTCATTAGTATGGCAAGATATTGATCCGGCCTAAGACAACTCTGTTGTGCATCTTGGATAACTTGTTCAGCAGTTAGACCTGAAAAGAAATGGTTGATCTCATAATGTCTGAAGTAACAGCAAGCCTATATCTCATAGTAATTATTATTTGTTGCCTTCAGGCTTTCTTTTTAAGCGTCCAATGAGTAATGAACCTTCTGCTCTATTAATACAAATGGCAGTTCTGCTGCCGTTTCCTTTCAAAAAAACTCATAATTAGCCAACTATTGCTGCATGTTTCTTGCGTAACATACATTCGTTTGAGATGCGTTCATTTTTATACAACAAGTTTATCTCCTATCATATCCTTTCTTGAGTAACAATGTTGTATTGCGTATCAACATTGTTTGATATCTAGAATTGCACATATGTATAATTATTGCCCATGTCATTTTCATTCTATTATATACGTAGTATTACGTATCAATAATTCTTGGTATCTGGAACTGTAGATACGTATAGGACCCTAGGTCATTTCTGTTTTGGAGGACCCTAGGTCATTTCTGTTTTGGGTTCGCCACTGCATACATTAATTTTTTTGTTACACCGAGAGCAACCACCTGTAACCATAAACATTAGGATATCGACACAACATTTTGACTGACCAGTATTTATAAAATCATATCATTTAAAAAGAAATAATTATATGTTATCAATTTACATTTAATTTCATGATGAATCCATTAACATCAACCCTACATCATCAGTCTACATAATTCTTTAGGCACTGATATTTGGACAAAGCTAAATGGGCTTATATTTGGAATCAGAAGCAATAGTTCTTAGGACATGAGGACAAGACAGAAGTTAACATTTTCTAGCCAAAATACCCATGCGTTGGAATGAATTATAGAAAAAAAATTGCTTCCATTAGGTTGAAACAAGATTCTTCATCTTAAAAAATAGAAAGGCGACATGCTTAGGATTGTAGTTCTCAAAATGAGACATAACTGTCACACCCTAAAAATCATTTAATAAATAGTACATGTGAAAATACAATTTTTAGAAAATATTTAAAAGCTTAAAGAAGAGGGTAATAAAAATCCCTAATAAATTTCAATGTAAAAATGGGCCAGAGAAAATTTTATTAAATACTTCGTTAATTCTTGTAGTCCCTGGATTTTTCTGGGAATTATTTGAGCTAAGGAGGTATTTTTAATAAATAGAGAACCAATTCAGAGAATTAATAAAAAGAAAAAGGTTTAAAAACTCTCCCCCTGACCGCTGGGCTGAATCCGGCCCAGCTCTTCCCCTTCTCTCTCTCCTCCCCGGGCACAGCCTAGCTCGGCCCATCCCTCCCTCTCTCTTTCTTTTTCCCCGCCGACAGGTGGACCCTACCTGTCGAGGTCTTCTTCAACCCTGGGCCGGGACCGAGCCTGAACCGGCGCCACCGTCCAGCCTGAAGGAAGTCGTCGCCTTTCCTCGTCGCTGGTGACGATTGCTGCCGTTCATCACAAGAAAGACCTCAGGGTATGATCTTGCCGAGCCCTTTCTTTTGGTGCAAATTGCACTCGCCGCCATGCCCGGGATCGCTGGCGGGCCTTGCCGCCTGAGCCGCCGCCGCCGGTGCCCCTTCAGCTGCCATGTCAACGCCCTGTCAGCTGCCACATCCGCACCCTGTCCCCCATGGCCGCCAGATAGGCGCCATGTGTCGCGCATCTGTGCGTCGGGCTCTGGATGCATCTGAGCCGTTGAATCCAGATCCAATCCATCCTAGCCGTCGGATTTGGTAGACTGATCCCGTGGACTCGGTCTACGGTGGACCAGTCTCTGATGACGCAATAAATCCTTTTTCCTTTAAAAATTAATTCATTATTGCGTCATAATTACTTTAATAATTTCTGTAAATGGTTTTAATTGGTTTAAACTTCTAAAAATCAT
The DNA here is from genome assembly GCA_003991445.1 of Oryza meyeriana var. granulata. Taxonomy (NCBI): domain Eukaryota; kingdom Viridiplantae; phylum Streptophyta; class Magnoliopsida; order Poales; family Poaceae; genus Oryza; species Oryza meyeriana. The sequence goes on from RYFJ01000873.1 coordinate 108,021, forward strand.
AACTAATTCATACGAACTTAGATTGAGGTCGTTCAAGTCTCTAAATTCTTTAAAAATCAAGATCTATCCATTAAAAATATCCACATGTGCTATTTCTATGTGCTTATTTATTTTTTTGCTTGTTTTGTTAATTGCTTATAGTTTCCGACATTCCAGAAGAGTCAGTTGACGCTGAGGGTTCAGAAGACATTGCAGAGCAGCAAGGCAGGTCACACAGATTCATAACCCTTTGAGCATGTTGATCTTATGATTTAAATTCCTGCTTTTATTCAAATGTGCATTTATTCTATAATGTCATTAGGAAGGGAAAACCCTAATCCTTGTTTATAGCCTGTTATTTTGATTACCTGTCTTTGCACCTATGGGATTAATATGACTAGCTAGTTTAAGTATTGGTTAGCTAGAATAATTCTATGTTTGCTTAGCCCTGCTTAGAAATTATAGAATCACGGAAAGGTTGTTAATTACGTATGATCTCACATGAAATAATGATTCTGTTCACCAAAGAGGTTGTGTAAGGTTAATTTTAATGGGCAATTAAAATATGACTAAATGGTGGGTTGTGAGCACCAGGTTGGTTTGTGTTGCTAGCGGTGCTCATAACAATTAAGGATTGGTTCACGAGCTACTGTTGTGAAGCATTTACCGTACTAACCACAAGCCAGCATGGGCAACGGCTAGACTTATAGTGTAGCATGTCCCAGCAAGAGACACCATGGTGTGTTAGTTGATAGGTGGTAGTGTCAATAAATCCACTATGACAATGACAATAAGTTCATGTTTAGGAGCCAAGAGTTTCTCTAGTCTGGAGGTAGGGACACCTCTACTAGGGACTTGGCTAGTGGTCATTCTGTTAGGCGTGTTATGTGTAGAGTCCTATCATAACTCCTTTCCGAGGTATCGTGGTGGTGCCAAGGTGCATGGTGACATGTTGTGGGATTGTTTCTTATGGGTAAAGTTGTACATCTCTGCCCAGAGTAAAACTATTTGAATAGCCGTGCCACGGTTATAGGCGAGCTTAATAATGTTTTTCGTGATTAGTCCTACTTATTGTTTAATTGTTAAAATGTGATATGAGATTCCCAGTTAGGATGGTTTGGGCCTGTGTAGCCAGGTGGACTGTACAGTGTTGATTTAATACTGTTTAATTGCTCTACTGTTTTATTACTCTCTTAAATGTTTATTTAAATGATATTTATGTTATTTAGCCCTATATGTCATCCTTTGCTATCCTGTACACTTGTATATTTGCTGTGTGGCTTGTTGAGTATTCCATGTACTCACCTTGCAATACCCAACCATCAGAAGAAGAGTTCTACAGTGATAGAGAGGATTTGGAGGACTAGGCTGGGTTCGGGTTAAGTTTGCCTGTGGAGTTTGGAGTCATTGCCTTCGCTAGTTATTCCCGTTGCTTAGACTTTTATTTGGATAAGAGGTTCCATCTGCTTCTGTAATAATTATATAATCATCACTTTATTAATTAAAGATTTATACTTTGTTATCAACTTTGTTATTAGGTGCCTCGGTTGATTCCTGGACGATAATTAAATACACATATAAGTGTTTGGAATTTTAGATGGAAATTCCAGACATGACAGTAACCCTCAAATGTTTTTTTTCACATGAGGATGAATACTCATGAACAATAAATTGTGCAGCGTAAGCAATTTAAAATTATAAATAAAAGGTCAAAAAGGAGCAAAGTAATACAACATTAATGGCTCCTTCAGAACGCGAGAATCTTATAGGATTTCCATAGAAAACAGTTAAATTCTTAAAAATTCTCAAGAAATTACTACAAACCAAATAGACCCTACAGCCATGCACAGTACAAGCCCTCTCCCAATTTCCTCTTCTTTTCACACGGAGGAGGCAGATGGTCTTGGAGAGCAAAAGCAGTCTTGGAAAGCAAAAGCAGCCTAGAGACTACATATGTGTACTAATGTTATTCATAGCCCCACATATCAACGGTGGTGTTCACCACATAGTTGTGACGTTTTTTTTAACTTGTGGCTTATGATTTTTTTCTCGGTTTTCATTAATATGCTTTCTGAAACACAAAACAATATGTATTTTTAAAACAGTATCTTAAAAAATCAAATAGATATATTTTCAAGTTATTAATAATTAATACTTAATTAATTACGTACTAATAATATTTTTTATTTTACATATAGCTTATAAACCAGTAGGAGGAGAAGCCCAATCAAACACTCTCTAATTCTTTTAGAAGGAGTAAGAGTACAGAAGTGCTCGAAACAGAGGCTACAACAGCCAGTTCACTTCATAGGGTCTAGACCCCTTATGTGACGAAACCGCTAAAAACTGGATCGCACCGGCCCGTTTCGGTGGAACCATGGAGTAGTTCTCGTTTGCACAAGAAATTAAACATTGGCACAACAGCCACTATGTACTATAGTTGTACTTGTTGACTTTCCAAGGACCTTAGCTCCCTGTCTTCCTACGGTTGCAGCGCTGCGGCAGTGTGTGGCGTGGAGTATTGAAGTTGCAGACTTACAACAGGAGAGAAAGCCAAGTGGGAGGAGAGAGAGAGGGAGAGAGTGGACTGAGTGGTCATAGCTTTTACAGTGTTTTTCTTCGCTGCAGAGACCGCAGGATAAAATAAACTAATTTATACTTTCTTACCTACACTAATTCATAAATCGAGAAATTTTATTTCTTAATACCTTGTATCAACCCAACCATTAATACTATATTTATATTAATAAGAGGCACCGTAGTTTTTTTTTCTCACTATTAATCTTGTTTTGGTTGTCTCAATATGCAAGGATTCAGTTTTTTTTGACGGAGGGATGTAGCATGCACCTTTTAATTTTTTTATTGCTTGAGGACAATCCTGTTCTAGATTATAATACCATGTAGTGCACTAGTATTAAGTACTTTTAAGTGCTTGATCAAATGTTTGATGTGCTAGTATATAATGTACTACTTTTAATAAAAATATATATATTAGATGAATTTTTGATTTCTATCTTTTCGAACATACCAAATCAGACACTTGAATTCAGTCAGATTCTGACACCGCGTCACTATCCCGGTAAAACTTACTCTACTTTGTTATCAAATTTACTGCAACCCAAACTGTTAGAAGTACTGCCTTTTCATGAAGCACCAAACATCTTTCGAGTAACTTGCCTTCACCTGTATAGTTGTGTTGTTTTGTATTGTTTTTTTTCCAAAGCAAAGTCTACGAGCTGTCCTTAAACCTATCTTATGGTGTCATCAAGATCCCTAAACTATTAACTACAGATTTAGGTCCATAAACATGTTATTAGTTGTGCCACTCGAGGTCCAAATGTAGTTAATCAGCATCTTTTTGCCTATTTTGACATATAAGCAAAGTCTAGAAATTCCTCCAATGATGAAAGATAGGTTCAATGGTGTATCATGGTGCTGTTGGTAGCTGGATTTTAGATATCGAGCTCCACATTGGTGTGCCACATAGACCTATATATGCTAATTAGATTTGGACCCCCACCGGAACATTTAATAAGTTAAAGGATCTAGATTTGCCGTTTAATAGTTTAGGGAGTTATGCCACACCACGAGAAGAGTTTGATGACCGTTGGTGTGCTTTACTACTTTTTTAACATTGTATTGTGCATTAAAGGATTAAGCATTTTTAAAGTTGTTTTTAAAGAAAACTTGTAAAGTTGTCTTCTGCCTTGGGCTTTTGAATAATACTACCTTTTGGCTTCTGATGAAATTAGAGCTTTTATTTCTCAATAGCCAATTTATAAACTGACTATGTATATGTTTTAGCCTTTTCTAGATGGAAGAAAAACCAGAAGTCAATCGAAGTAAACATAGCCCAAATCTCTCTAGTGGACATATTTACGTACCAAAACATAACCCAAATCTACATTAGCTAAACCTAGATAGACCTAGCAATGTGTCGATGTTTTATATTGACAATAATGAATATGGAGCTATGCGTCAGACCTAAAATTACTTGAATTCGAAAGACAAAACGATTTAAGCTGGTTCAGGCACTCGATATGAGGTAATACTATGAAAGCTATGGGCCGCGGGTACCTCAAGGAAGACAAATACGGCCACTCGGACAGATGTTAGGCCGACTCATACAATTAGGGATAGAGTAGGATTCGGTTTCATGTAACCTTGCACGACAAGGAAAGGAATATAATCTCAGCCGGTTGCACCATGTACTGATAAGGTAAACCTTTTACTGTATCTGACTAGGAATTTTCTACCCTATAACCCTCACCTCTCCGGTATATAAGGAGAGGCATTGAGCTCCCGGGGCATAACAAGTCTCACCAGAGAATATAGCGAAAGCAATACATTACAACTGGAAGTAGGGTATTACCTCACCTCGAGGGCCTAAACCAGTATAATTCCGAGCATCCTTTTGAATCTATCGAGTTTAGGTCCGATGAATAGCTCCATATTCAATACAGCTGATATAAAACTTCGATAATTCGCATAACAGGTAGGGGCCTCGTCGAGATCATCATCAACAAGCCCGATGGATCCAACCACCGGTGCAATAGACCCAAAATTTATAAAACCTGAAAACTCATAATATAAGCTGCGTAATGGGTTCTCCTCTGTGTTATGTACTTATTTATCATGTTTATGGATTTTTCATGCGTTCATAATTGCATCTATATGCATTAAAGTAACTTGTAAGAATTTTAATAATTTTTCTGTGTATGCAAAAATTCTAGAAAAATTCACAAAATTTCTACACATCATGTGTGACTCGGTTAAATTGGCATTAATTTATCACCTCATTTGGTACCTTAAACGAACAAGTTAAACTACTCCAAATCTGGAATAAATCCTTATCATTTAGCCCTATTGTGATTTTTACCCCTATAAAACCGTATCTCACCTGTGTTAAACCTTGCCTGAATGATAATAATACCTTGCATACTCACAGTAATGTTCCCCAAATTTTTACCCCACTATAACCTATTCAAATCGCGCCGTCAAAAGAGCAAAATGATTCAAAACCGGGACATAACCTTTAATTCGTGTTCACCGCTACAAACTTACCATTCTCACTTCTAGTGGGCCTAGCCACCCCAAGCCCCACCTGGCAGCCTCACCTATCCACCCAGGAGTTCTTGAGCTAGCCCCTTCTTCCTCTCTCCTTTCGGGCATTTCATCGAACACGTGGCGGACCAAATATCTCACATGGATATCCTCTCTAGCACCTCCCTCACACCGCAGCACTGCCCAGCCGTCCTGTTCCATTACCCACTGCTTGAGAATGCCAAGACAGTGCACGCCGATGTAGACTGAGTTCATGGGCATCCCGTCCAACCTCCGCCTTTAACCCTACCGTTGCGCCACTAGTCTCCCCTAGCTCGCCATATTATGTCCTAAGCAAGTTTAGGGAGAAAACTCTCCTAGGCCTCCGGGACACGAGCGTCAACCTCGACGTCGATGAGCACGCGAACAAGCCATAGCAGCACTGGTGAGCTATCTCCCTGAACTAGGTGCATCATCTTCTTCCTTGTCCTCCACTGACTCCATTCTGCCAATTCCAAAGCCCTAGACGTCGTCGTCCACCATGCATCATCGCCGCCCGTTTGCACCGGCCAAGACGACTATCAACGCCAAACCTCTCCAAGTAGCCTCCGCCTTGGTCAAGCTTAGGGTGAGCTTCTTGGACCCCTATAGGTTCCATTCAAAGGGTCAGATTAGGCAGTGATCGCTATAGACGCGCCGTCGCCGCCGTCCCAATTTACCACCGCTTGTAGCTTGCCATCACACTGCTAGCCGCTATGTGCAGCACCGTAGCCTACGAGAATGGTCGCAGGGACCTCCCCTCACTGCCAGGAACACTGCCTAAGTGAGCCATGCCGCCCTTCGCTGCCGCTGAGCTCAGCCCATAGCAGGCGAGTTTTCCTCCATGTACATAATGGCTCAAGGTTGAAGACAAGGGCTAAACCGTGATTTTCAGAAGTCTTTGGGTTGAATAGCAAAAGTACCTCTCTCATTCAAAGAGGCCTGAGGACCTCTACGGAATTTCTAGACAGATTTAAAGCCCTAAGAGTGAATATAATGCTCGGGAGGACCTATTCGTAAGTAGTTTTAGTGCTCGAAGGGACTTCTCTGTAAATTAGTGTCAGGAGGACCTATTTGAAATTATTTTTGTGCTCAGAGGGACTTCCCTATAAATTAGTGCTCGGGGGAGGACCTATTTATGATTATTTTTAGTGCTCGGGACCTCCCTGTAAAAGAAAATAATAAATCAAGAAAATAATTTATGCCAATTATTCTTACACCGGAAATTGTTGAAACTTTGAAAAATCGTAGAAAATTCATTTTAACTCCAAATCAGTCGGGCCAAATTTCTATGGATCCGTAGGAATTTTCTCTTTAATATGGTTTAGTTGGATTTTTCACAAATATGACGGAGATATACAGCTAAATACTAAAAGACAAACAGTGAATAGTAGGTTTTGTATTTTCCAGGATTTTAAACTTTGGAAGCTTATAACTCGAGCATACGAAGTTGGATTCGAGTGATTCTTTCACCAAAATTCATCTAAAATCAACCTCTACCCACTGTATAGGTCTCATTCTTGTTGCATCATATTTAAATTTTGGTGTTTATTTGGTATTTATTTAATTTTCGTTTAAATTTGAATAGACGACGAAGTTGCAGCCATAGAGGAGTGTGAACAAGTTCAGGAGTACTTTGAGGAGACCACTGAGCAAGGCAAGTATTCATCCTTTGATCATGTTGGATCCTATATTTCATAAATTGCTTTACTACTTATAAATTGCATGCGAGGTTGAAAAGTTTGGGATATTGGTAGAACAACTCATATTTGGTGCATTATCCGCCTTGATTATTGTTCACCCTACTGTTGATATACCTAGGATGGTACTGTCCATGTGCCAAATTACGTATATTCGAGCTACTAGTACTAGCTATTATTGCTTAGCCAAGCTTAGAAATCACGTTGATTACACATGACATAATATTCACTCTTTACACTTGGGATATTTGAACATGTGGTATAGAGGGGTTGCCTCTGCTATTTGTGAACCATGAAAACTGAAAATGTGGATTTTAGACTTGGGCGACAAGTGGTGTGCATATGGTGGTAGTTGCACACCGATAGGGGGAGTGTTCGCCTAGGTCGATTAAGGACTGAACTATGTGTCACCAACTAAGATTATAGTGCAATCGCATGTGTTAGTTATGGGGTAACCTTATCTTATTATATTTCTTATTGCTTAACCTTGCATTGGGAGGCCGTTGTAGTAAGGACTAGTCGTGTGATGGTTTATAGGAGCTACCCATGTGCCCCTATGGGAACGGTTGTTTGCCATATGCCTTGGGCGTCTGAGCATATCCAATATAATGGATGGTGCCTCACGGAGGTGATGGTTGTGATTGTCTTCACGGTGTTAGGATTAGGATGGGCCCACCTTTCCTAGCAACATTGGTTCATGGTCAATGTGGAGAAACACTCTCCGTGCTCATGCAAGGTTAATCTTTGAGCAATGTAGTGGCTTCATCACATTTAACAAAACGGGTACCAGTTGGTATCGCGTGGCATGGTTGACATGATTGCTAGTATGTGTCATGTGGGTAAGGTGCACAAATTCTGCAGAGTCTAAACTAATCGATTAGCTATGCTCATGGTCATGAGCGACTTGGTGAAATGATGCAAGTATAGTGTTGGTGTTTTTGCTAAATGTTTGTGAACTTTTGATGGTGGTAAAATGGTGGTGATTTTGCCCTGTGTAGGTTGAGAGTAAAAAGTTTACTTGCTGCCATGGAGGGCACAAGGATGATATTGTGATGATGCTTAAATTACTATTAATATTATTTACATATCATTTTACAAATTTCGTTGCAATTTATTATTATTTACTGTTGTGAATCAAAGTTTGCTTTATACTGAAATTTAGTCCACAAATTAGCCTCCTTTGATCTCAGCTTACAAGTACATATAGGCTTTCCAACGCTTGGGTAGGGCTTGCCAATACGTATCTATAGACCCACCTCTTGTTGTTGTTTTTAGACATTGATGTTGGTTGTGAGATGCCTAGTGACGAGTACTTTGCATCAGGTACCGAAGGTTTCGAGGATGGCTCTTTCTAGGGTGATTCCTAGTCGGTTGCCTGTGGTGGTTTTGTAGATGGGAATACCGAAGAACTTATATATATTTTGCTACTTCTTTTCCATGGCGTTTGAACTCCTTTATTTGGCTGGTCGGCCCTATCTATGTTGTATGACCTTGTGCACTCGCTAAGTTATGTGAATCACATTACCTATTTGTATGTGTATGATGTGTGGATGTGATGGCAATGTTGTGGATGCGAGCTACTCAGCTTTCTCGACAGCTACTCTAAATATCACCAGATTAGCCTAAAGGAGGAGGATTGCCTAAAGACTTCTTTTATCACGCTATTTGGTACATACTGCTATATCACTATGCTGTTCGGTTGAAGAACGCTGGTGCAACGATCAGCGTGCTATTCAGCGATGTCTGCATACTCAACTAGGGTGCAATGTGGAGGCCTATGTCAATGACATGTTGATCAAGACCAAGTTCAATGGCGACCTCATCGCTGACTTAGAAGAAATTTTCCAAAGTCTTCGACAATTCAAGATGAAGCTGAACCCAGAAAAGTGCACCTTCGGAGTACCTTCGAGAAAATTACTCGGTTTCATCGTTTCACATCGAGGCATAGGGACGAGCTCAGAGAAGATCAACGTAATCATGAACATGGCACCCCTGACTTGCCAGAAGGATGTCCAGAAGCTGACCGGCTGCATGGCGGCACTCAACCGATTCGTTTCCCGATTAGGAGAAAGGGGCATGCCCTTTTTCAAGCTCCTGAAGAAGGTTGATAATTTCTAGTGGATGCCTGAAGCCCAACAAGCCTTCGAAGACTTCAAGAAGTTTCTTACTACACCACCCGTGCTGGTATCACCTTGCAGCAACTATTCATGTGGTTAGGACGGTGTTGGCCGTAGAACGCGAAGAGGTAAATCACATCCAGAAGATTCATAGACCAGTCTACTTCATCAGCAAGGTCCTGGGAGAATCCAAGATGCACTATCCTCAGGTCTAGAAACTGCTTTTTGGTCTACTCATCGCTGTCTAGAAGTTGGTGTACTATTTTCAAGGGCACCCGGTTATAGTCGTCATGTCGTTCCCACTTAGAGATGTTTTGCATAATCATGAAGCCATAGCTAGAACCGCTAAATGGGTACTTGAGTTGATGGCGTTTGACATTACTTTTCAACCACAGACAACAATCAAGTTTCAAGTACTTGCCGACTTCATAGCCGAGTAGCCAAAGATTTAGTCGGCTGCACCAATGGACAAGCTCGAGTACTAGACAATGTACTTCAATGGTTCTATATGGATTGGCGGAGCAGGGGCTGGTGTCGTGCTGACATCACCCAACAGAGAAAAACTCAAATAAGTCCTTTAGATTCACTTTCCAGCATCTCACAACGTCGCCAAGTACAAGGCACTCATCCACGGGCTCCGTATCGCCATATCGCTCAGTATCCAAAGCTTGGTGGTTCGCAGGGATTCCCAACTCGTGTTGAACCAATTCATGAAAGACTGGACATGCTCAAATGACAACATGACGACATACTACCAGGAGGTACGCAAGCTGGAGAACAAGTTTGATGGACTGGAAATCACACACGTTTTACGCCAATACAGTGAAGCTGCGGACGAGTTGGCCAACAAGGGATCAAAGCACGAAGTGGTCCCGACAGGTGTCTTTGTCGAGCAATTACTAGATCCATCAGTCCAGAAGAAGCCTGAACCCATGCAGTCGAGGGCTGAGCCAAACCCAGAACCAATGGAGATACTCATTATTTCTCAAGACTGGCGGGGTCCAATCATACGATTTCTACTAGAAGACGAGCTACTAGAAGACCACAATGAAACCGACCAAATCCAGCGCCGAAGCAAAAGCTTCATCGTAGTCGGAGAAGACCTATATCATCGAAGTACATTCGGAGTCCTCATGAGCTACGTCAAACTTACGGAGGGCAAGCAGATCCTGTAATCGATCCACTTGGGCATCTGTGGCAATTATGCTGCATTAAGGATGTTAGTCCGAAAGGCTTATAGACAAGGATTTTTCTGGCTGATTGCGGTTACCAACACTAAAGACATTATTCAGACACACGAGGGATGCCAATTTTTTGCACGACAAACACATCTCCGAGCTCAAGAGTTGCAGATAATCCCAATTTCGTGGCCCTTTGTAGTCTGGGGACTTGACATGGTCGAGCCATTCAAAAAAGTACCAGGAGGGTTCACACATCTCTTCGTCGCGGTGGACAAGTTCACAATGTGGGTTGAGGCTAAACCCGTTGCTACCATCATTGCGGCCAGGGCGAAAGACTTCATACTAAGTATCTTATACCGATTTGGAGTCCCCAATCGCATAATTACGGACAACGGCACTCAATTCACAGTCGACGTCTTCAAGGATTGCTGCGACGAATTCGGCATCAAGATCTGCTGTTCTTCAGTGGCACACCCACGGTGTAATGGGCAGGTGGAGCACGCAACTGACAAGGTTCTCCAAGGAATCAAGACAAGGGTGTTCGACCAACTACGACCATACGCAGGGTGATGGATCTAAGAGTTCCCATCTGTTCTATGGTCACTCCATACAACAGTCAGTTGGGCAACAGGGCAATCCCCTTTTTTCCTTGTCTATGGTGCTGAGGCCATGTTATCTACCGAGTTCGAGTTCGGCTCTCCACGAGTTCGGGCCCACTCTGAAGACAAATCCAATGAAGACCGACTGGTCGAGCTAGATCAGTTGGAAAAGCAAGGGACATCGCCATGATCTAGTCAGCCAGATACCTCCAAGGCTTATGTCGCTATCAAAGTCGTAATGTTCGTGGCCGTGCCTTTTCGGTGGGTGATCTTGTATTACGCAAAATATAGACCACCAAGGACAGGCATAAATTATCTTCCTTATGGGAGGAGCCATTCATTATTGCTAAGGACACGCCCGGGGGCTTACCGGCTAAGGCGTGAAGATGGATCCCTCATCGACAACTCTTGGAATATAGAATAGCTATGCCATTTCTATACCTAAGCATTGTATTGTGTTCAGTTCATATATATATATATATATATATATATATATATATATATATATATATATATATATATATATATATATATATATATATATATGAATAAAGTTTTTATACTCTGACTCACTACGCCGATTGTTTCCAACCGAGAAGTGAGTCAGAGGCTATATGTTTTTATTATGGCTTTGCTTTATGTTGTTCAAACCCGAATATTTTTTGTCTAAGTCACGAAGTCTTGTAACGAAAACGCTAGTAGTGCCGAGTACAGCTTTAACGGGATAATCACATTTTTAAGCTAAGTCCTATCACTCGGTACACATAGATACTCGGACATGACTAATGACGGCAATGACAAAACAAGTACTCGGAGACAAACACCAGGAGCCAAGTAGCATACCTGGCAATTCGTTCTCCACCTTAGTTTTTGTAGTGCTGAGTTCCTCCAGTTCTTTCTTTAGACTGTCGAGTTCTTGGGATTGATCGTAAATGGTCATCTCCTAAACTAGAAAGACAGAGTGCCAGAGTTTAGCAAAGGAATGAAACAACAAGGACCTACTCGAGAAACAATAAGGTTTACCTCAAACAGTGCCCATGAGGTCAAACTTCTCGTCCCGCAGGCCGTTCACCGCATCGCAGAGCCAGTTTTTCCTCTCCTTGGCCTTTAGCTGGATCTCGTCCTTCTCTTGCTACAACCGTGTCAGCTGTGTAATCTGAGGAGCATGCCTGGCAAAAGCTCGACTCAGCTTCTCAGACCCGTCGGTGATTTTCTACACAAGACAAAGTTTGCTGACTGCAACAACAAAAAGTGGTTGCATGACTATCACTATTGAGTTGAAACACTCACCTGGAATTGCTGCAAGGCTTTGATTGTAGCCTCATACAGCTCAATCTGCTCCTTGTTGGCGGCCTCCTCATCAAGCACCAACGTATTTGTCATGCCCAGAAATTCATAACCAGAATTCTGAACATTATGTGTATTAAATCCCTGTCCATGAAAGCCAGAGTACATAGTTACAAGTGGCCATATAGAGTACGTCTTAATAACAGAATAAAATTGTCTTACATCAAATGCATCGGAAAAAGAAAATAAACTATAGACAGCTAAGCTGCGCAAAGTCTTCCACTCCATAGGCAGCTTGACGTGGACCAGGCCTACTCCTCCTGGTGATCCTCGTCGGAGTAGAACTCCATCTCTGAGGGAGGTGGAGGGGGGAGGGAGCAAGATTGAGTACCACTCACAGTACTCAACAAGTCACACCTGCAAATATGCACAATGCATGGGAGACAAAGAAAGGCTTTGGGTTCATTTGCATAAAGCGGTTGCAAAAAGTAGTAGTTAACAAACATATAAAATGGTTGTTTAATTAAGCAATATTAAGTCATCACTGATCAACGCTACACCACGTTGACCAGGCCCAAACCATCCATCCTACTTCTACATAATATTTTAAGTCCAATTATTATAGTGAGACTAATCACGGTGAGTCTTGACCAAATGCCCATAACCGCATGCACGGCTATTCGAATAGATTTTAACTCTGGCCAGAGGTGTATAATTGTACCCACAAGACAGCCCCACACACGTTCCCATGTGCCGGCGTGTCACCACAACATCCCGCGAGAGGCTGTGACAGGACCATTCACACAACTCCACACCACGCTGAGGTTGCACCTACCGATAGGGCACACCGTGTCAACTAGGTACCCCCTGTTAGTGATATGCCCTAGAGGCAACATGGAGATGTTATATATATCACATGCTCTGTTTATAATGTATTGATTTGTTCCTTGAAATAGATATTATCATTGTTGATCAATGAGTACATGACTTATTCATAAGACTCTTAATGTCAAATATTGCTATTTCTAAATGATCCCTGATCATATATCATATGAGGAACAAATATGATTCTAACATCAGCATATGTATTGATTGATGATCATGTCTCATGGATCATGGTGTGGAGATACCAAATCGATAATATGGACATATGTTGGATAGACCCGCCATGAGATACTGCAGAGATTTCATGTGTCATCAGTTAGTCTCAAGTAGTGTTTATGTAGAGTCCTTAGACTTGAGATCATCATGGTTCCCAACATACGTAGTAGCTTATTTTGGGACTACTAAACACTACTCCGTAACTAGGTAGTCATAAAAGTAGTCTTCGGGTTTGCTATAAAACATGTAGTGGGATGTGAATGATCAAGATAGAATTTGCCCCTCCTTACGGGAGAGATATCTCTAGGCCCCTCGATGTAATAGATTATGGAAGTGCATGGCCATGCTAGTGTGATTGAGGTGTCAATCACAAGTTTGTAATCCATCACAGGATCGAGAGAGTGATTGAGCTATTAAGTGGATGACACAAGTCTCGCCTTGAGCTCAATCGATATCGTGAGGCAAAGGGATTTGTATATGAGGACATTACAGGTTTAGCTGATATGATCTTTACATATATTTTGGGGTTAATATGCCTTGCTAGAGGCCGCTATTAACAGGGTGACCAGAAAGGCGTTTTCGGATCACGACAAAATATACGTGAACCTACAGGGTCGCACGCTTAAAGGGTTGGAACACTTATTCGAATGTGATTCGAATATGGGCTCGATTCGGATAGAGATCCAAGTAGACTCTTACTGGGCCTCGGTCCACGAGGCCCGAGTGAGGAGGTCTATATATAGGGAGGCGAGGGGCCGAGGAGATTCACGTGTTTCTGTTGACCTCGAGCTAAACCCTAGCCGCCACCTCTCGAGCCAAACCCTAGCTGCTCACGAGTGCTAGTAGACTCACAATCGGCGTTCCAGCCCTGGACGTGTGGATACCGGTGGAGGCGCTGCTCGTTGCGGCGTTGATCGGCATCGACGCTGATTAGATCTGCGGAGATCGACTACTTCCACTACTACCTCGACGCGCGCGTGGTTGGACCAGCTTCTCCAACCCTTCTTTCGCTGCACTGCGCGTCTAGTGGTAACGATTCATGATCCCTCTCTCGCATGATGTCCTGGTGTGCGCGGTAGAAAAGTTTTGTTTTCTGCTATCGTAGCCTGCGCGTACTCCTTCAGTGGTATTAGAGCCATCTTGCGTAGTTTGCGATCTGGGTCATCGCATATGTTGATATGCGGGAGTAGTAGATTATATCTATTGCAGTCTAGATTAGTCGGTTCATGTGATGGATCGATGAAGGCACGGGTTGATAAGATCAATTTGTGAATAGGGGTTAGATGAGGCATGGATCAGTGGAAAAACTAGCGCCCTGAAGAGTGTCTCGGATCAGCGTAAGGTGGTAATGCCGAATGCTAGTAGGTTATGGATCAGTGAAAAAAAAACTAGCGCTCTGGAGATTGTCTCGGATTAGCCTAAGGTGGTTATGCTGAATGCTAGTAGGTTATGGATCAGTGAAAAAAAAACTAGTGCCTTGGAGATTGTCTCGGATCGGCATAAGGTGGTTATGCCGAATGCTAGTAGGTTATGGATCTGATAGCCCTGGGCCAGTGGAAAAACTAGAGTCTTGGAGATTGTCTCGGATCGGCATAACCTTATGCCGAATAGTTTTTCCACAGCGATTTCATAGATTATAATCTTCAATTGCTAGCTATTATAGGTAGTAGCCTAGACTTGAGGTTACAAGTTTTCAAGCATGGTGACCCAAAGAAGAGATGTGGAGGATGAAGATCATCTACACGTACATGGAGATGGGGATCACCATCCTTTTGGGCCATACTAATTCACAGATGTATGTGTTTATCTGTGATGTTTTCTATCTTACTCTTATGCAATTATATATGTGATATGTTGCTATGGTAGGATAGAGTCCCTCATAATAAAAATTAGGTGTTTATGCCCTTCCATATGTTGCACCAAAAGATAATGATCACCATATTGTAGGCCTACCAAAGTAGGATGCAGTTGGATATCATCATTATTTGGGGTAGATGTCGGACATCTATATGCGGAAGCATTTGGTTTACTTAACAAGATCATCAGAACAGTTTTGGATCTTGGGGCACAGGTTGGGGCCGGGGCATAGTGATGCCACCCAACAAGCAAGAGTCACATAGGGATGTGATTAGCAAGGTGTTGCTTACCCATGTCACCAGTTTTCTAGCCGTGATACCAAAGCTCACTAGGAATCAGTGAAATGAGGATCTTGACCCACTATGTAACTTAGAGGGCGTTTTGTTGCAAAACACATAGTGGGGGTTTTTTGTTAAATAGTTTAATAAAAGATGAACATAAACATAGTGCTAAACTTTGCATATTCTCTTGTTGTAGATCATGTCAGCTAACGTAGCATCCAGTTCTTTTAATTTGCGATCTGTTCTTGAGAAAGAAAAACTCAATGGAACGAACTTTATGGATTGGTATCGCAACTTGAGAATTGTTCTCAAGCAAGAGCGCGAGGAGTATGTCCTTGAGACTCATTTTCTTGAGAACTTGCCTAATAATGCTTCTGTAGCTGCACGGAGAGCTTATGAGAAGCACATGAATGATTCCCTTGATGTGAGCTGTCTCATGCTTGCCACAATGTTCTCTGAGCTTTAGATGCAATATGAGAACACAAATGCTTACAATATCATTGTGGGGTTGTGTGGTATGTTTGAGAACCAAGCAAGGGCTGAGAGGTTCAACACTTCAAAGTTCTTATTTGCGTGCAGGCTTGTGGAAGGAAATCCCATCAGCCCTCATGTGATTAAGATGATTGGCTACATTGAGAGTCTGGAAAAGCTTGGTTTTCCCCTTAGCCAAGAGTTGGCTACTGATGTGATTCTCCAGTCGCTCCCTCCGAGTTTTGAGCCATTCATATTGAACTGTCACATGAACAACACGGACAAGACCTTGGCTAAGTTACATGGGATACTTAAACTGCCGAGGAAACCATTAAGAAAAGCACCAGTCATGTGATGATGATGTAGAAAGGCAAGGTCAAGCCCAATGTAAAGAAATGCGCGGTCAAGAGAAAGTTAACTACCGATGAGATCACGAGTAGATCCAAGGCCAAGCAAGACAAGAAGGGCGCTGCTCCTGATGCAGTTTGCTTTTACTGCAAGGAATCAGGACATTGGAAGAGGAACTGCACAAAGTACTTAGAGGATCTCAAGAAGAAGGGAAGTGCGACTTCCACTTTAGGTATAAATGTTATAGAGATCAATCTTGCTACTTCATCTACTGATTTTTGGGTATTTGATACCGGATCAGTTGCTCACATATGCAAATCGTTGCAGGGGCTAACAAGAAATAGAAGTTTGAGAAGGAGCGAAGTGGATCTTCGCGTTGGCAATGGAGCAAGAGTTGCTGTGGTGGCTGTTGGCACCATGCCATTGTCTTTACCTTTAGGATTTGTTTTGGAATTGAATAATTGTTATTGTGTTCCATCTCTTTCTAAGAATGTTATTTCTACTTCATATTTGCAAGCAGAAGGTTATGACTTTAGATCTGTGGACAATGGTTGTTCTCTTTATTTCAGAGATATGTTCTATTGTCATACTCCTATTGTGAATGGGTTATACGTTCTAAATCTTGAAGGGGCACCGGTCTATAACATTAATACAAAGAGGCAACATCCTAATGATTTGAATCCCACATTTATTTGGCATTATCGCTTGGGTCACATAAATGAGAAACGCATGAAGAGGCTCCATAGAGATGGTCTTCTGCACTCATTTAATTTTGAATCATTTGAAACATGTGAATCTTGTTTACGTGGCAAGATGACAAGGGCACCTTTCACCGGTCAAGGTGAAAGGGCAAGTGACTTTTTGGCACTCATGCATACTGATGTATGTGGACCAATGAGCTCAATAGCCAGAGGTGGTTTTCATTACTTAATAACTTTTACTAATGACTTTAGTAGATATGGATATGTGTACCTAATGAAACATAAGTCTGAATCCTTTGAAAAGTTCAAGGAATTCCAAAATGAAGTACAAAATCATTTAGGTAAAACAATCAAGTTTCTACGATCTGATCGTGGAGGCGAGTATTTGAGCCATGAGTTTGGCAATCATTTGAAGGATTGTGGAATTGTTCCACAGTTGACTCCACCAGGAACATCTCAGTGGAATGGGGTATCTGAACGGAGAAATCGCACCTTATTAGATATGGTGCGATCCATGATGAGCCAAAGTGATCTTCCATTGTCCTTTTGGGGATACACTCTTGAAGCAGCCACGTTCACACTAAACAGAGTTCCATCAAAGTCAGTAGAAAAGACACCATATGAGATATGGACAGGACAACGTCCTAGCTTGTGTTTTCTTAAGATTTGGGGATGTGAGGCTTATGTAAAACGTTTGCAATCTGATAAGCTCACTCCTAAGTCTGACAAATGCTTCTTTGTCGGGTATCCTAAGGAAATAAAAGGATATTACTTCTATAATCAACCTGAAGGCAAAGTGTTTGTCGCCCAACATGGTGTCTTCTTAGAGAAAGAGTTTCTCTCAAGAAGGGATAGTGGGAGAATGGTGCAACTCGAAGAAATTCGAGAAACACCTAAAAATGTTTCAGCTCCTACAGAACCACAGCAGGATGAACAAAGTGTTGAAGTTCCTGTTGTAGACACACCAGCACCACGTAGGTCAGAGAGATCACGTAGTGCACCTGAGAGGTACATGTTCTTGACTACTCAACAAAGGGACATATTGTGGTTAGACAATGATGAGCCTAAGACCTATGAAGAAGCGATGGTGGGACCAGACTCTGAGAAATGGCTTGAAGCCATGAGATCCGAAATTGAATCCATGCATAGTAATCAAGTTTGGAACTTGGTTGATCCACCTGATGGTGTTAAAACCATTGAGTGCAAATGGGTTTTCAAGAAAAAGATAGACATGGATGGAAATGTTCACATCTATAAGGCACGATTGGTGGCCAAAGGTTTCAAACAAATTCAAGGTGTTGATTATGATGAAACTTTTTCGCCCGTCGCAATGCTAAAGTCTATTCGGATCATTCTAGTGATTGCTGCATATTTTGACTATGAAATATGGCAAATGGATGTCAAAACAGCTTTCCTTAATGGAAATATGAGTGAGGATGTGTACATGACACAGCCCACGGGTTTTGTCGATCCACAATCAGTTGGAAATATATGCAAACTGCAAAGATCCATTTATGGATTAAAGCAGGTGTCTCGGAGTTGGAATATTCGTTTTGATGAAGTGATCAAAGGGTTTGGTTTCATCAAGAACGAAGAAGAGCCTTGTGTTTATAAAAAGGCTAGTGGGAGCGCACTTGTATTTCTGATCTTATATGTGGACGACATATTACTGATCGGAAATGACATTCCTATGCTCGAATCTGTTAAGTCTTCATTGAAAAATAGTTTCTCTATGAAAGACTTAGGAGAGGCGGCATACATTCTGGGCATCAAGATCTATAGAGATAGATCAAGAAGGCTAATTGGATTATGTCAAGATACATACATTGAAAAGGTGTTGAAACGGTTCAACATGCAGGACTCTAAGAAAGGTTTCCTACCTATGTCACATGGTATAAATCTTAGCAAGAGTTAGTGTCCTAGTACACCTGATGAGCAAGATAAGATGAATGCGATCCCATATGCTTCGGCCATTGGGTCCATTATGTATGCCATGCTTTGTACACATCCAGATGTCTCGTATGCTTTAAGTGCTACGAGTAGATACCAATCAGATCCAGGTGAAGGTCACTAGATTGCTGTAAAGAACATCTTGAAGTACTTGAGAAGAACTAAAGATGTGTTCCTTGTCTATGGAGGTGAAGAAGAGCTTGTTGTAAATGGTTACACTGATGCTAGCTTCCAAACTGACAAAGACGATTTCAGATCGCAATCTGATTTGTGTTCTGCCTAAATGGCGGTGCGGTGAGCTGAAAGAGTTCCAAGCAGGAGACGGTTGCTGATTCTACAACGGAAGCCGAGTACATTGCAGCTTCTGAAGCTGCTAAAGAAGCTGTTTGGATCAAGAAATTTGTTTCCGAGCTTGGTGTGATGACTAGTGCCTTCAGTCCAATGGACCTCTACTGTGATAATAGTGGGGCCATTGCGCAAGCCAAGGAGTCTAGATCTCACCAGAAGTCCAAGCATATTTTATGGCGTTTTCATCTCATCCGCGAAATAGTGGAGAGAGGCGATGTAAAGATATGCAAAGTACAAACGGATTTGAACATTGCAGTTCCGTTGACAAAGCCGCTTCCCCAGCTAAAGCATGAGGCTCACACTAGGGCAATGAGTATTAGATACCTACATGGTTGACTCTAGTGCAAGTGGGAGACTGTTAGTGATATGCCCTAGAGGCAACATGGAGATGTTATATATATCACATGTTATGTTTATAATGTATTGATTTGTTCCTTGAAATAGACATTATCATTGTTGATCAATGAGTATGTGACTTATTCATGAAACTCTTAATGTCAAATATTGCTATTTCTAAATGATCCCTGATCATATGTCATATGAGGAACAAATATGATTCTAACATCAGCATATGTATTGATTGATGATCATGTCTCATGGATCATGGTATGGAGATACCAAATCGATAATATGGACATATGTTAGTGAACATATGTTGGATAGACCCGGCATGAATACCGCAGAGATTTTATGTGTCATCAGTTAGTCTCAAGTAGTGTTTATGTAGAGTCCTTAGACTTGAGATCATCATTTCCCAACATACGTAGTAGCTATTTTGGGACTACTAAACACTTACTCCGTAACTAGGTAGTCAATAAAAGTAGTCTTCGGTTTGCATGAAACATTAGTGGGATGTGAATGATCAAGATAAGAATTATTGCGCTCTCCTTATGGAGAGATATCTCTGCCCCTCGATGTAATGGATTATGGAAGTGCATGGCCATGCCTAGTGTGATTGAGGTCAATCTAGTTTTAACGCCAAAATTTGGTACGATTCATATTCCATGTTCGGTTAAGAAAGAAGCCATGTCAGCAATGGAAGCTCATCTAGAAGAGACCAAACCTGGAAAGGAATCATGAAGACCACGTTATGGCAGTTATTATCTTATCTATAGATAGTTTTATCTTTTAGGAACCTGATCTCTTTCCGATCAGGTCTGTCAGTTTCCTTTTTCTAGTTAGGAAAGTCCGTACCGTGTCCGTATAAGACTCTTGTAACTCGGGTATATATACGTATGCCGGGACCTTGTAAATTATCTCTCGATCAATCAAATTCGGCGCATCGCCACCCTTTACCAACGGGTTCTTGCTTCTCGAGCGGGGCTGCATCAGTTAGGTCCGAACTCCTGCGAGAGGGTAAGTCTCGTTACCCCGACTACCAATCGCTAGGACTTTCTCGGTTAGGTCCGATATTCTATCGGTCTATGGTAGTCGGCTTACCACGTGTATCGGATCTGTCTACGGCTGCATCGGTTCGTCGACCTCTTAGGCTGGTCAGGTATATATCACATCACGCGTGCATAGTTTTTATCAGTTTATCGGGGTAGTTTATCATCAGTTTGTGCTGCATCGGTTGGGTCCGACCTACTAAACTGCTAGCGATAAATTATTCCTGTTAGGCTGATAGCCTTTGCAAGCGTCTTATCGAATGTATAGCCGGTAAGTTATTTTCATCACAGTTGCATTAGATCTATCGGTTTGTTGAGTCCTTTACTATTATCGTCTGTGCTGCATCAGTTAGGTTGAACTACTAATCGATAATAATAGATTTATCCTTGCCGAGCCGATCGGTGTATATGCGACATTCTATCGGAGTGCTTAGCCGATAGGTTATCTTTTTATAAAGCCGACTGTTATATCCTACTGTTTGTCATCTATATTATCATCGTTTCTAGCCGATGCACATGTGTTTCCTCGGCAGTCGGCTGGCTTATTATTCTGCCTATCTATTTTATCATCGGCTTCTAGCCGATGCACATGTTGTACTAACAGCTTATCTATTTGTTTATAGCGCTATCGGTTTCCTAGCCGATATACAGGTGCCATCGGCCATCGGCTACAAGGAGCCTACATCAGCCCGTATCGGCCGATAGCCGATGTGCAGTTGCTGCTGACCTGGGCACGAGCACAAGCGAGGACCCGGGAGCGAGAACGCGAGTACAGGCGAGGGCTTGGGCACGAGCATAGCGAACGATCGCTGAAGGGATCCGTATCGGCTTGCTGGCCGATTGGATCAGTAATCTAATTTCTTCATCTCCTTGTCAATTTACGGGGTCAAATGACTGGCACGCCTACGAACCTCAAGATTTTAGGACCTGCACTGGAGCTAAGCAGATCTCCCAGGCCTTCGTATGTTCAATCGCATCAAACCAGATCGTCAGCAAGCTTCTTGCACACCCGGTGGTTTTTTGGTTGCGAACATATTTTTGGCACGGCCCGGTGGGACCAGAACTTCAACATGGCTGGAAAGGAGGTCAGTACAGATAATATGATTCCAGTCACAATGGAAGACTTGACCGAAGAACAAAGACAACAAGTGGAGCAGAACATCGTGGAGTTTCAGAAGCTTTGTCTACCAGTCCTTCGGCATGACAGATCAAGGGCCGATTCAAAATTACAGGTTTCCAAAAGCCTGTTCTCATTGACGAGTCGAGCCATATATCGTCTTGCAAGTTCACAAAAGACGATCCAAGACTGTTTAATGAAGCAGTTCATCATGCGTTGACCGATCAATCTGGGATATTGATGAACACATTACAGAGCTTGATCAAGAAGGCAGTTGGAGCCGATTCAGATACCGGGGGCATCAACAGAGTTATTCAGAAGCTGGTCCTGAGTACCAATTATCAGAGGGAATATCAGAATCAGAATCGGCTACAAACTCCACCTCTACGTTATCACGGACGAAGATCCAAGAGAAGAAGATTTATCAGCAAGAATCATAGAGGTGATGAGAACAGCAATTCGTCTAAGACAGAAGAAGAAACATTTATATATCGGCCTCCATATCCAGAATTGGTTTGATAGAGCTCTGTTGCCGCCGCCGATACAGAGTACCAGACTTCTCCAAATTCTCAGGCAAGATGATGTATCTACAGTGGAACATGTCAGCTGATTCTTGGCTCAATTGGAGAGGCATCGGCCTGAGAAGCTGAGAGTTAGACTCTTCCCGTTATCATTATCCGGATCGGCCTTTACATGGTTTTCTTCATTTGCCACTAACTCAGTTCGAGGTTGTCCGATCTGGAAAAGCAATTCCACAAGTATTTCTTTATGGGGAGTCAGGAGATGAGTTTGATAGACTTAACATCGGTAATACAGAAGCCAGAGGAATCAGTCACAGAATATATCCAGCGGTTTCGTTGATGTTAGAAGCCGATGTTATAGTTTAAGTCTGGATGATGCACAGCTGGCCGAATTAGCATTCCAAGGTTTGTTGGCTCCGATCAGGGAAAGATTTTGCATTAGAAGACTTCGAGAGCCTAGCACACCTAGTACAGAGGTATCGGTTCAATGAAAGCCCGATTCAGGAGCCAGGAAGGAATATTGAGGCCCAAAACAGAAGAAGAATTTCGAAGTTTGATAACAAACTCCGAAATTGGGGCATGTGTTAACGCCAAATTTGGTACGATTCATATCCATGTTCGGTTAAGAAAGAAGCCATGTCAGCCAATGGAAGCTCCAGTCATCTGGAGAGACCAAACCTGGAAGGAATCGTGAAGACCACTGTATATGGCAGTTATTATCTTATCTATTAGATAGTTTTATCTTTTAGGAAACCTGATTCTTGTCCGATCAGGTCTGTCAGTTTTCCTTTTTTCTAGTTAGGAAAGTCTGTACCGTGTCCTATAAGGACTCTTGTAACTCGGGTATATATACGTATGCCCGGGTACTTGTAAATTATCTCTCGATCAATCAAATTCGGTGCATCGCCACCCTTTACCAACGGGTTCTTGCTTCTCAAGCGGGGCTGCATCGGTTAGGTCCGAACTCCTGCGAATGAGGGTAAGTCTCGTTACCCCGACTACCAATCGCTAGGACTTTCTCGGTTAGGGTCCGATATTCTAGTCGGTCTATGGTAGTCGGCTTACCACGGTGTATCGGATCTGTCTACGGCTGCATCGGTTCGGTCCGACCTCTTAGGCTGGTCAGGTATATCACATCACGCGTGCATAGTTTTTATCAGTTTATCGGGATAGTTTATCATCAGTTTGTGCTGCATCGTGTGGGTCCGACCTACTAAACTGCTAGCGATAAATTATTCCTGCTTAGGCTGATAGCCTTTGTGCAAGCGTCTTATCGGAATGTATAGCCGGTAAGTATTTTCATACACAGTTGCATTAGACTATCGGTTTGTTGAGTTCCTTACATTATCGGTCTGTGCTGCATCAGTTAGGTTTGAACTACTAGATCGATAATAAATAGATTATCCTTGCCGAGCCGATCGGTGTATATGCGACGTTCTATCGGAGTGCTTAGCCGATAGGTTATCTTTTTATAAAGCCGACTGTATTATCCTTACTGTTTGTCATCTATATTAGTCATCGGGTTTTCTAGCCGATGCACATGTGTTTCCTCGGCAGTCGGCTGGCTTATTATTCTGCCTATCTATTTATCATCGGCCTCTAGCCGATGCACATGTTGTACCTAACAGCTTATCTATTTGTTATAGCGCTATCGGTTTCCTAGCCGATATACAGGTGCCATCGGCCATCGGCTACAAGGAGCCTACATCAGCCCGTATCGGCCGATAGCCGATGTGCAGTTGCTGCTGACCTGGGCCACGAGCACAAGCGAGGACCCGGGAGCGAGAACGCGAGTACAGGCGAGGGCTTGGGCACGAGCATAGCGGCGATCGGCTGGAAGGGATCCGTATCGGCTTGCTGGCCGATTGGATCAGTAATCTAATTTCTTCATCTCCTTGTCAATTACGGGGTCAAATTGACTGGCACGCCTACGAACCTCAAGATTTTAGGACCTGCACTGGAGCTAAGCAGATCTCCCAGGCCTTCGTATGTTCAATCGCATCAAACCAGATCGTCAGCAAGCTTCTTGGCACACCCGGTGGTTTTTTGGTGCGAACACAATCACAAGTTTGTAATCCATCACAGGATCAAGAGAGTGATTGAGCTATTAAGAGGATGACTCAAGTCTCGCCTTGAGCTCAATCGATATCGTGAGGCAAAGGGATTTGTATATGAGGACATTTCAGGTTCAACCGATATGATCTTTACGTATATTTTGGGGTTAATATGCCTTGCTAGAGGCCGCTATTAACAGGGTGACCAGAAAGGCGTTTCTGGGTCGTGACAAAATATATGTGAACCTATAGTGTTGCAGGCTTAAAGGGTTGGAACACTTATTCGAATGTGATTCAAATATGGGCTCGATTCGGATAGAGATCCGAGTAGACTCTTACTGGGCCTCGGTCCACGAGGCCCGAGTGAGGAAGGTCTATATATAGGAGGTGAGGGGCCGAGGAGATTCACGTGTTTTTGTTGACCTCGAGCTAAACCCTAGCCGCCACCTCCCAAGCCAAACCCTAGCCGCTCATGAGTGCTAGTACACTCGCAATTGGTGTTCTAGCCCCGGACGTGTGGATACCAGTGGAGGCGCTGCTCGTTGCGGCGCGTTGATTGGCATCGACACTGATTAGATCTGCGGAGATCAACTACTTCCACTACTACCTCGACGCGCGTGTGGTTGGACCGGCTTCTCCAACCCTTCTTCCACTGCACCGCGCGTCTAGTGGTAACAATTCATGATCCGTCTCTCGCATGATGTCCTGGTGTGCGCGGTAGAAAAGTTTTGTTTTCTGCTATCGTAGCCTGCGCGTACTCCTTCAGCCCCGTTGCGACACGATGGATCTGGAAGCTGATCAACCCAACCCCGAGCTAACCAAACTCCATCACGCCCATCCTCACCAATAGTGCCTAGGAGAGGGAGAAGGTACGCTACAAGCCCAGTCATTGCTCACGCTGGCTTGTGGTATGTACGGAAAACTACTCAAGGGGTTCTTGCGAATCGGTCATTAATTGCCATGGGTGCTACCAGCAAAACCAAGCTCCCACAGTCCACCATTAAGGTCATATTTTAGTTATATAATTGTCCATGTCAAAAGTTCCATTATCTCGACACAAAGTTGGACCATAAATAAGTATAATAATGAGCAATTATTATACCCCCAAGGTGAGGTAGTTGATTCTAAGCATGGCTGAGCAACCTAAGAACATTTTCTAGTCATGTTGTTACCTAGGTTACAAAGGAAGAGGTTCCTCAAACTATGACAGTCAAACAGTACATATATGTCGATGTTTTACACCGGCAATAAAAATATAGGGCTACTCGTCGGATCGAAACTCGATGGACTGCAAAGGAACACAAAGAGTTTATACTGGTTCAAGCCCTCGAGATGAGGTAATACTCTACGTCCAGTTGTGGTGTATTTTCTTTGAGGATGTATGATTCTGATCGTGGTGATCTTCTTCTGCCCTCAGGGGGCGCCCTGCCTCCCCTTATATACTGGGGGACAGGGTTATAAAGTAGGAGTCCCAGTTGGACTACGACCAAGGGATCTCCTTCTAGGAGTACAACGTGCCCGACTAGGACTGTATTTTCCCTATCGTATAAGGTTAAGTCTGCCGAGTTCTATTGTATCCCTAATTACAAGGCTAGGCCCATCCTCTGTCCGAGTGGCCGAATAGCTTGTCATGAGGTACCCGGGACCCATGGCCTCCACAGCAGCCCCTGAGACCTTCATAGTTGAGTCACAACTGATGCCGAGTGCTCATCCTCCACGGTGAAGAATTCCTGAGTGCATTGCTCCCAAGTACTCTTTGTCCGAGTGCTTCTTCTCCTGAGTCCTGCTTCATGTCTGCTGGCAGTAAGGCTATGAATGGCTCCATGTAGAAATATGAATAGTGTGCGCTAAATAGGCACACCTATTAGGTGAAGCCCCCGACTTTGTGCTTAATTGTGAAACAATTAAACATGAAGTCAAAGATTTTTAACCTTGTAGTCTTTCCCAAGTAGTGTACTACTGGTATATGAGACTCTTCAGCATCATGTCAGCTGGAATGATTTTTGCTCATGGCAAATAATGGCTAAGTATGTAAGTCGAGTGCCATTTTATGGATTTTAACCCAATACGTGATTAGGTGTACTTGAGAGATACCTGCATCCCTAATTTTAATGGAGACAAGCTGTCTATCCTTATAAGGATATATCCTCAATACCTGGTAAATAATACAGATACCCAAACATATGTGCTCAGCCTATAAGCTTTCATGAAGCCTATCTGATTATTTAATCGGTTTCTGTGAGTAGCACCAGCACTGTGAGTTTAACACAGCCAGCGAGCGGCCCAATAGAGCGTGCTACTGTAGAAACTCATATCTTGTGGCCCAGTATCAAATTTGCAAGCCCAAGCCCACTTATTAGCATAGGCTCTATAATGGCGGGAGGAGAGAGAAAAGATTCCCTCATCCTCTCCAATCCACCAATTGTTTCATCTTCCAACTTCTGCGCCAAAATTTCACACCTTGCCTTGCTAGAGTTCACCATTGCTAGCACTTCCCGCTCAAAACTTGGGCAATTCCGCTCCACCGCATCAATTCCAAGCTCCAAATAGCATTTCCCTCAAATCTCCTCGCCTCTAGCTATGCCAAGAGCTTCGGAAATCCCGGAGGTGTCTGCTGAGACCTGGCCGATGTCGGATTGCGGCTTGACAAAGTTGAAGTATCTGGAGAAGTTGCTGAGATTGCAGCGGCGTGAAGTCATCAATTGGCGTTCGGCCGAAGGGGAATCGATTCCAATGCCTCAATCCGGTGAGACTGTAGTCTTCGCCTCTTTCTTTGACTGAGGTCTTGCTCTTCCTTTTTTGGATTTTCTGCGCCAACTTCTTTCCTTCTACCATCTAGAGTTAGTTAATCTGAACCCCAACTCCATCTTACAAATCTCTATCTTTGCAACTTTGTGTGAATGTTTTCTAGGTGTGAAGCCCCATCTCAATCTATTCCGATACTTATTCCACATCTAACCTCAGCCCTCCAAAAACAAAGTCCAAGTGATACGGGGAGCTAGTCTCCAACTTAGGAACGAAATGAAAAAGATTTATCTCCATGTTTCTCTGAAAACCTCCCTTAAGGGCTGGCATAGAGAATGGTTCTATTGCTCTGATCTTGAACCTTGTTTGGCCCTTTTTACTGGTTTGTCTCCGAAGGTCACGCCCTGCTAGTCTTCTGTGCGAAACTTTGAGGAGATGGGCCAAGTGTATCAGTTGATTGAGAAAATTGACAAGCTGAAGAGCTCTGGATTGACTGGTCCCTGGGTGGCTAGATGTTTCCTGAACCGCCGTATCAGGCCCCTGAAGCTGAGAAGCCACTTCGGCTAGGATTATGAGGGCAAAGATGATCCCAGCCGAGAATACCCAGATTTGACTGACAAGCACAAGGTGACTGATATCTTGCTCAGCTTTTTCGCCAACGGGGTAATTGAGACAGAAGATGTAGAGCGCGCCACCGCGGCTTACAGCCAAAAAAGGCCTTGTCCAGAGGTAATATTGAAATGCTAATTGTTGAATTGCTGTCCATCTACAATGAATGTCAGTGGATGTGTATCCTGGATTGCTTTGCAATGTATGATGTATATTGTTGAATCACTTGCAGGAATGTGAGGAGTTTGATGATGACTCCCAAACATTGTCGGCTGCCAAATCAAAGAAAAGGCCATTGAGTCCTTCTGCTGCCCAGCCCAGCTCCAAGTGAGTTGGGAACAAACCTATCGAAAACCCAGGCAAGAAGAGAGCTAGCAAGCCGAGTACTGCAGCCGGGAGCCTGAAGATAAAGGACACCGCCAGCACTGCTCCCAGGCCACCGAGTCCAAAGCCATCGTCTCCAAGCCCGAGACCAACACCACCAGGCTCAGCAACATCGAACCCAAGGCTGGCGCTGCCGAGTACTTCGACGCCCCAGTCGGCTGTACTAGAGACTGGGCCAACCAAGAGCGCCACCGCGACTACCGCACTGACTAGCCCGTCAGCCAGCAGCTCTCCACCGCCGGCATCTGGAGCCCACTCGTGGAAGTTCAAGACCTCCAAAACGTAAGCAATCTTGAATCTTCTGAAAATCTTGATCAGTGTAGTAGTGTCTTGATATTTAACTCATTGTGCAGGAGGCGAGTAGACATAGATCCCAAGAAGACTATGTCGACTACTCCTGTTCCGAGCCAGCCCCAGCCGAGCCAACACCAACAAACTTATCTGCTGAGCCGATGACTGCCCTAGTTGTAGAAACTGAAGCTGTCCTGACAGCAGGACTGCTAATGCCGGCTGACCAAGGGGCGAGTACTGAAGTCATTGCTCTAGCCCTTGAGCGAGTCCCTGAAGCCCTAGCGGCTACCGAGTCAGGAGCTAGGACCTTGTCGCCATCCATATCGTCGTTGTCTTCAGATGAAGTGGATCTCCCCAGACTTGAAGCCCCTCCCCGCAAGTTCCCGAGAACATTCCATTGGGTATCCCCTGAGGGAATCGCGGAAAGCTACGAGCATGATGAGGAGGCAGCTAAGAGGGAGCGTGAAGTTCTTCTTCATGCTGCAATCGCCGCGTCCCGGGGAGTCCAGTTATGACTCTCACCACACTGAGTTCTTGACAGTTTTCCTTGTATTGGTTTTCTGGCTCTTGACTCTATTTTGTTCTGTTTTTGCTCCGAACAGAATATAGTCTACCGCTCAGAGAAGGTGAACAAGGTCTTGACCTAGCTCGTGCCCCATCTCCAACAATTGGGCTAGCTCCAGGCTGCCAAGGCCGACCTGGAACGGTCTAGTCAGGAGGAGACTTGGCTAAGGGGAGCAGTTGACCAACTCAGGGATGAAAAGTGGGCTCTAGCCGAGAGGATCAGAAGTAAGTCTCTTGTATTTGTCTTCTCGAATAAATCCCAAGTATATTTCTCCAGCTTTGTTGTTTCTCGACTGACCGGTTGAGTCCTGTCTGTAATCTCTAGTTCTTGACTATTCTAATATACAGCCCTCGAAGCCGAGTTGAAGACCCAGACAGAGGAGAAAAAACAACAGGAATTTGAGCTGAAGAAAGTTGAAAAGGCTAAAGATGAACTGGAGAAGGCCAAAGCCAAAGTAGAGGCCAACTATGCAAGTAAGCCTTCCCTCTGATAATAACCTTAACCAATCCATTTGTTACTCCAACGGTAGTCTTGGCTAACAAGTATACTTGTCAATGAATCTGAGCAGCTTCGAAAGCCAATGCCCAAACCCAATTCCAAGCCTTTGCAGAGGAGATTAAAGTCGTCAAGGAGTCACGAGAGATTCTTGCCGAATCCGTGAAAGGGCTCCTTGACATTATGGATCCTCACAATGTTCGGACCAGCTCCAGTACAGTCTCCTAGGTACAGGCGTGCCTTAGTGAAGCCCAAGTATCTTGAAAAAGTACTCGGATGAGCGTGTTGTTGTCAGCGTGGTCTATACCCTTGCCATGACAAGTCGATCTACCCTAGGGTAGACCTCGAGGCCATCGGTGAGGGGTTTGCCGAAGAGACAACACCTAAGGAAGCACTGGAGTTGATCACCCAGGCGAGGCCGACTGCAGAGGTGATCACAAAAGACCTAGGAATGTAAGAAAATACCATTATGCAGTGGTGTATATAAAGCTTTTCTAAAGACATATGTAAATATATGTACAATGCAGCCGAGTTCTTGGTTTTCCTTAGTTATCAATAGCTTTACCCGACTATATAGTCTGCACCGAGTTAATCGATAGGAACTTAATAAAAATCGTTCACCTCAAAAAGCTTGTATTTGGTCACCTCAGCGATAATGAACGGCCCTTCCCACAAGGGGGATAGTTTGTGCCTGTCTTTGGTGGTTTGTATTTTTCTCAAGACGAGATCACCAACCAAAAAGGCACGGCCACGGATATTTCAACTGTGATAACGACGAAGACCTTGAAGATAACTTGTCGACTAGATGATTGCGATGTCCCTAGCTTCCTCTAACTGATCAAGTTGAACTAGTCGGTTTTTGTTGGATTTAACTTCTGAGTAGGCCCGAACTGGCGGAGAGCCGAACTCTAACTCGGTTGGTAACACAGCCTCAGCACCATAGACCAGAAAGAAAGGGGATTGCCCTATTGCCCGACTAACCGTGGTTCTTAGAGACTAAAGAATGGATGGGAGTTCTTGTACCCACCGCCCTGCATATGGTTGTAGTCGGTCAAATATCCTAGCCTTGATACCTTGTAAGACCATGCCATTAGCACGCTCAACCTGCCCATTGCTTCATGGGTGTGCCACAGAAGTATAACAGATCTTGATGCCGAAGTAATCACAGAAATCTTGAAATACGCCACTCGTGAACTGAGTACCGTTGTCCGTTATGATGTGGTTAGGAACCCCGAATTGGTATAGCATACTCATGATGAAGTCCTTTGCTCGTGCCACTATTATGGTAGCAACGGGTTTTGCCTCAATCCACTTTGTGAATTTGTCCACTGCGACAAACAAGTGTGTGAACCCTCTTGGCGCTTTCTTGAAAGGCCCGACCATGCCAAGCCCCCAGACTGCAAAGGGCCAAGAGATTGGGATGGTTTGAAGTTCTTGGGCTGGAAGATTTGTTTGTCTTGCATAGAATTGACAACCCTCGCATGTGTGAACTATGTCTTTAGCACCTGGTACTGCTGTTGGCCAGAAAAATCCCTGCCTGTAAACCTTTCCGACTAACATCTTGGATGTGGCATGGTTGTCACATATGCCCGAGTGGATCGATTGCAGAATTTGCTTGCCCTCCTCGGCTGTGACGCAACGCATGGGGACTCTGGATGCACTTCTTCGGTATAGGTCTTCTCCGACTACAAGGAAACATTTGCTTCGACGTTTGATTGGTTCAGCTTCGCTGTGATCTTCTAGGAGTTCATCATCCAAGAGGAATTTGAGAACTGGAGTCGCCAATCTTGAGATATGATCAGTACTTCGTCTGTTGCTGTTAACACCAAAATTTGGTACGGTTCGTTATCATGTTCGATTAAGGAAAGAGGCTATATTAGCCGATGGAAGCTAATCCAGAAGAAGCCGAATTCAGGAAGGAATCGTGAAGACCACAGCATGGCAGTTAACTATTTTATCTATAAATTAGGTAGCTTTAATAATTTTTAGGAAAACCTGATCTCATGTCCGATCAGGGCTTGTTAATTTTCCTTTTATAGTTAGGAAACTCCTGTTTCGTATCCGATCAGGACTGTATCAACTCGGGGTATAAATACGTATGCCCGAGGACCATGTAAACTATCTCACAGATCAATACAATTTCGGTGCATCGCTACCCTTTTCGACGGGTTCTTGCTTCTCGAGTCGGGCTACATCGGTTAGGTCCGAACTCCTGCGAGAGGGTGAGTCTCGTTACCCCGACTACCTTATCAGCTAGGACTTCCTCGGTTAGGTCCGATATTCTAGCTGATCTTCGGTAGTCGGCTTACCACGGTGTATCTATTCTGTCTACGGCTGCATCAGTTAAGTTTGATCTCTAGACCGAGTGGATATATCACATCACGCGTGCATAGATTTTATCGGCTTACTGGGGATAATTTATCATTAATTTGTGCTGCATCGGTTAGGTCCGACCTACTAAACTGCCTGCGATAAGTTATTCCTGCTAGGTTGATAGATTTTATGCAAGCATCTTATCGGGATGTATAGCCGATAAGTTATCTTTTACTAGATAAAGCCGACTGCATTGTCTTGATTATTATTTTGATTATCTACACTATCATCGGCTTTCCAGCCGATGCACATGTTCTATTGGTAGTCGGCTGATTTATTTATTTATATCGTTATCGGTTTCCTAGCCGATACACAAGTGCTGTCGGTAGTCAGGCAGTTGGCTCGAGGGAAATCGGCTGGTTTTCTATCTTTTTATATTATCGGTTCTCTAGCCGATGTACAAGTGCCATTGGCAATCGGCTGGAAGGAGTCTGTATCGGTTTGTTGGCCGATTGGATCAATAATCTAACTTTTTTCTATCTCCTTGTCAATTGCTGGGTCAAATTGACTAGCACGCCCACGAACCTCAAATTTAGGACCTGCACTAGAGCTAAGCAGATCTCCTAGGCCTTCGCGTGTCTAGTGCACTGAACCAGATCCTCAGCTCGTTTTCGACGCTACTGGTGATTTTCGGTGTCAACAGTTGCCGGGGTAGGTTCATCCCCCGACTATTCTGGCACTAGTTTCTTCTTGACTGATGGCTCCAGTAGTTGCTCAACAAAGATCCCAATCAGGACCACTTCTCTCTTGGATCCCATGTTAGCCAATTCATCTGCAGCATCATTGTATTGTCGTAATACATGAGTTATCTCTAGCCTGTCGAACTTGTTTTTCAGCTTCCTGACCTCCTGACAATATGCCGCCATGTTATCGTCGAGATATGTCCAGTCTTTCATGACTTGGTTCACCACGAGTTGAGAATACCCACGTACAACCAGTCGACGGATGCCGAGTGATTTAGCAATGTGGAGCCCGTGGATGAGTGCCTCGTACTCGGCGATATTGTGGGAAGCCGAAAAGTAAATCTGGAGAATGTACTTGAGTTTTTCACCGGTGGGTGACGTCAGTACGACGCCGGCCCCAGTGCCACCGATCCGTAGAGAACCGTCGAAGTACATTGTCTAGTACTCCAGCTTGTCAGTTGTTGTAGTCATCTGTACTTCTATCCATTCTGCCACAAAGTCGGCTAGAGCTTGAAATTTAATTGTTGTCCGTGGCTGAAAAGTGATGTCGAACGCCATCAACTCGAGCACCCATTTAGCGATTCGGCCGGTGGCCTCGCAGTTGTGTATCGAGTGGATACGATGTGACCACCATGACTTGATACGACTGGAAATAGTGCACCAGCTTCCGGACAGTGATGAGTAGGCCATATAGCAACTTCTGGACCTGAGGATATCTCATCTTTTAGTCGGCTAGGACCTGACGAAGTAGACTGGCTGTTGAATTTTCTGTATATGACCCGGCTCTGATCGCTCGACCACCAACACCGTGCTGACTACCTGAGTGGTTGCCGCCAGATATAACATTAATGGCTCTTGGGGCATAGGTGATGCCAACACTGGTGGTGATATGAGAAATTTCTTGAAGTCCTCGAAGGCTTGCTGGGCTTCGGGAGTCTATTGAAAATTATCTGCTTTCTTCAGTAATTTGAAGAAGGGCATGCCCCATTCGCCCAGTCGGGAGATGAATCAGCTGAGTGCCGCCATGCAGCTTGTTAGCTTTTGGAAGTCCTTCTGGCTAGTTAGGGGTGCCATGTTCATGATAGCGTTGATTTTCTCTGGATTGGCCTCGATGCCACGATGCGATACGATGAAGCCGAGTAGCTTTTCGGATGGCACACCAAAGCCACACTTTTCTAGGTTCAACTTCATCTTGAATCTTCAAAGATTTTGGAATGTTTCCTCCAAGTCGGCGATGAGGTCTTCTTTGGACTTTGTCTTGATCACCACGTCATCGACATATGCCTCCACGTTGCGCCCGATTTGAGTATGTAAACACCGCTGAATTGCTCGTTGGTATGTTGCTCCAGTGTTTTTCAAACCGAACAGCATAGTGATGTAGCAGTATGCCCCAAACGGCGTGATGAAAGAAGTCTTTAGGTAGTCCTCCTCCTTCAAGCTGATTTGATGATATCCCTTAGGAAAGCTGAGAAGTTCGCACCCCGCAGTTTAATCCACCACCTGATCTATTCTCGGTAGACCAAATGGGTCTTTGGGGCACGCCTTGTTCAAGTCAGTGTAGTTGTCGATGTTTTACACCGGCAATAGAACTATAGGGCTACTCGACAAGGGGAAACTTGGTGGATTGCAGAGGAACGCAAAGAGATTTTATACTGGTTCAGGCCCTCGATGTGAGGCAATACCCTACGTCTAGTTGTGATGTTATTCCTCTAATGGGTTGTGTTGATCGATGATCTCCCGTGCCCTCATGGGGCGCCCTGCCTCCCTTTATATACTAGGGGACAGGGGTACATGATAAGGATCCCAGCCGGATACGGCCAAGGGATTTCCTTCTTAGAGATAGAAACTTATCCGACTAAGACTGCTATTCCTTATCATACAAGGTAAAGCCTGCCGGGTGCTATCTTATCTCTAATTACATGATTCGGCCCATCCTCTATCCGAGTGGCCCATATGTAGGTGATGAGGTACCCGGGGCCCATGGCCTCCACAGTAGCCCCTAAGACCTTCATTGTTGAGTCACAGCTGATGCCGAGTGCTCATCCTCCACGGTGAAGATTGCCCAAGTGCAATGCTCCTGAGTACTCTTTGTCCGAGTGAGTCTTCTTCCCGAGTCCTGCTTCATGTCAGCTGGCAGCGAGGCTATGAAGGGCTTCAAGGAGATATATGAATAGTGTGCGCCGAATAGGCACACCTATTAGGTGTAGCCCTCGACTTTGTGCTTAATTGTGAAGATAATTAAACATAAAGTCAAAGATCTTTAACCTGGAAGTCTTTCCCGAGTAGTATACTACTGGTAAATGAGACTCTTCGTTATCATGTCAACCGAAATAAACTTTATAGTCTTGCCGAGTAGGGAACTACTCGTATGTAGGACTCTTCGATTTTATGTCAATCGGAATGTGTGTTTATAGTCTTGCCGAGTAGGATGCTACTCGTATATGGGACTCTTCAGCGTTATGTCAGCTGGAAAGGGGGTTTATAGTCTTTCCTGAGTGGCGTCCCACCCAGAAGCTAGACTCCTCCGCATCATGTCAGCAGGAATGAGAAATTTATAGTCTCTCCCGAGTAATGCACTACTCGAAAGTTAGACTCTTCAGCGTCATATCGGCTGGAATGATGTTGCTCATGGCAAATGTTGGCCACGCATGTAGGCCGAGTACCACTTTTATGAAAATAAATCCACGGCGTGGTCAGGTGTACTCGAGAAAGATACCCGCATCCCCAATTTTAATGAAGACCAGCTTGTAATCCTTGTAAGGATATATCCTCGAGACCTGGTGGATAAAACAGATACCCAAACATATATGTTCAGCAATAAGGCTCTCATGAAGCATATCTGTTTACCTCATCAGTTCCTGTTAGTAGCACCAGCGCTATGATTTCAACTCAGCCTGCGGGCGGCCCACATGGAGCATGCTACTGTAGGAACTCATATCTTGGTGGCCCAACGCCGACTGTGTAGGCCCAAGCCCATTTAGTCGGCACAGGCTCTATAAATAACGGGGAGAGAGAAAAAGATTCCTTCGTCTTCCCCCAAATCAGCCAATCGTTTCGTCTTCCGTCTCCGCGTCCAAATTTCGCCTTTTGCTCGGCTAGGGTTAGCTACTGCTGCTATTCCTTGCTCGAACTCGGGCGATTCCAGTCCGCTTCGTCTGTTCCAAGCCCCCAATTCGCGTTTCCCCTAAATCTTACCGCTCCCAACCATGCTGAAAGCTTCGGATCTTGTGGGTGCGCCGGGGAATGCCTGGCCGACTTCGGATTGCGGCTCGCTGAAACTGAGGCTGCTGGAGGGTGAATTGAAGTTGCCCAGTCAGGAGGTGATCCGTTGGCGGCCGGCTAAGGGTGAGTCGGTCCCAAATCCCCAATCTGGCGAAACAGTAGTTTTTGCCTCTTTTTTCGATCGGGGTTTGTTCCTTCCCTATTCTGATTTCTGCCGCCGCATCCTTGACTTCTATGGGTTGGAGTTGGTGAATTTGAATCCCAACTCGATTCTTTAAATCTCCATATTTGTTACTCTCTACGAGTGTGTTTTGGGTGTGGAACCCCACTTTAATTTCTTTAGGCATCTGTTCCACATCAAACCCCAGCCCTCTAAGAATAACGTCAATGTGATTGGGGGGGCTGGTCTCCAGTTGAGGAGTGATAGGAAGAAAACATATCTTGATCTCCCCTTGAAATCTTCCCTGAAAGGCTGGCACAAGGAGTGGTTCTATTGCACAGATCTGGCTCCCTCCTTGTGTCCATTCACTGGCTTGCCACCGGTAGTTTTACCAAATTGGTCGGTAGATCCAACCTTTGAGGAGATGGGGCAAGTGCACCAATTGCTGGAGAAATTGGATAAGCTTAAAGAAGCTGGCCTGACCGAGCCTTGGGTGGCGCGGCGTTTCTTGACTTGGCGCATCCAGCCGCTGAAGCTGAGGAGCGTGTTTGGCTGGGATTTCCCAGGCAAACTTGATCCTGACCGAGTGAGCCACAAGTCGGCTGATAAGTTCAAGGTAACCGAGACCCTGTTTGGTTACTTCTCTGAGGGGGTGATCAAGACCGAGGACGATAAATGCCGGATTGCTGCTTATAGCTTCCTTAGGCGCCGCCCCAAGGTAATCTTCGTCCCTCATCTGTGACGAATGCCAGTGGGTCTGTATCTGTGATTGCCCAGCATTATGTGATAGATGTTATCGAATCTTCTGTAGGAATGCGTGGAGTTCGATGAGGACTCCCGCTCGTTGTCGGCCGTCAAATCAAAGAAAAGGCCGAGGAGCCCTCCTGCTGCCCAGCCTAACTCCAAGAGAGCCGGGAAAAAACCTGTTCTTTATCGGGGAGAGGGGGCCTTGACGCCGCGTGTCGTGGTAGGAGGTCTGAAGATAAAGGACACCACCGCCACGGCACCTAGGCGATCAAGTCCCAGGTTGGGACCTGTACGGCTGAGCTCAACATTGCCGAGCCCGGCAAAAGCGCCGCCGAGTACGCGGTCCGAGTAGGCGCTGCCAAGCACACGGGTGCCTGAGTCAGCCACGCCACCGAAGGGGTCGCCTCCAGTTGCCACGTCGCCACCGACTTCTTCACCGACCAGGCCAACAACTGGGCGCAGCGCTCCACAGGGACCTGGATCGCCCGGCGGGAGACTGAAGTTCTCCAAGAGGTATGCTGCTCCGGATCTTCTAAGATTCTTGTCTGTTGCAGTGGCATTTTGATATTTGTTT
The DNA here is from genome assembly GCA_003991445.1 of Oryza meyeriana var. granulata. Taxonomy (NCBI): domain Eukaryota; kingdom Viridiplantae; phylum Streptophyta; class Magnoliopsida; order Poales; family Poaceae; genus Oryza; species Oryza meyeriana. Next base: position 144,951 of record RYFJ01000873.1, read on the forward strand.
TGCCATGCAGGAAGCGTGCCAATATCGATCTCAAGGAGACCGCTTCGACCGCTCCTCTTGAAGAGCCCGCCCCAGCCGAGCCGGCGCCCACGAGCACACCCGCTGAGCCGGTGGCCAGCCTAGTCATAGAGACTGAGGTGGTCCCGACTGCGGGGTCACTGGTGCCGCCCGACCACGGAGCGATTGCTGAGGTTGCTGCCCCAGCCCTTGAACCAACACCCGCTGCTAAGGCCGTTGTCGGAGCCCCCGAGTCGACCCTTGAGGTCACAGAGGACGCCGATGTGGGGGCCGGGACCCCGTCTCTATCATGGTCGTCGTCATCGTTGTTGCTGCCGCTGGAGATCCCGAACCTTCCTCGGATTGAAGCTCCTCCGCATAGGCTCCCTCGGACGTTCACCTGGACGGCGGTTGACGGAACCATGAAGAGTTTCAAGCTTGATGAGGCCGCGGCGAGAAGGGAACGCGAAAGCTTGCTTTGCGCCACCATCGCTGGGTCCCAGGGAGTTGGGGTATAGTTCTTGTGGCAGAGTCGTGGTGGTCTTCTTGTTTTGACGTCTGACTCCACTCTTGACTTATTCTTTCCCTGAGCAGAAACTTGTCGATCGCAATGAGGAGATGACCGAGATCCTGGTTGAAATGGCCCCCCACCTCGTGGAATTAGAGCAGCTCTGGGCGTTGAAAGCCGCGATGGAGGAGCGCCACACGGGGAGGGAAGCCTGGTTGAAGGATGCCGTCACCCAACTCAGGGATGAAAATTGGGCCCAAGCGAACTCTTGATGCGTCTTCCCGACAAGCGAACTCAAGATCAGAGGTAAGTCCCCCGAATGCGTCTTCCCGACTGAACTCTTGATGTATTTCTCTAGCTACGTTGTTCCCGACTGCCCAGTTGCGTCTTGGCCGCAAGGTTGAGTCCATGACTAATCTGTCGTGCAGCCCTCGAAGCTGAGTTAAAGACCCGAACAGAGGGGGAAGCCTAGTTGAAGGAGGCCGAAGAAGCCAAGGCCGAGCTTGAGAAGGTCAAGGCCGACCTGATAGAGGCCAACGCCGAGCTCGAACGGGAAAAGGCCGAGTTAAAAGAGGCCACCATCAAGCTCGGCGAAGAAAAAGCCGAATTGGAGAAAACCGTAGCCAAGTGGGAGGCCGACTACGAAAGTAAGTCTCCAACCTGACCGTGATCTTAACCAATCCATTAGTCATTCCATCTGCAACCGAGCCTGACAAGTTTACTTGTCGGTGGACCCGGGCAGACACGAGAGCCAATGTCCAGGCCCAATATCGGTTTTACACAGAGGAGATAAGAGTCATCAAGGAGTCACGGGAAGCCCTCGTCGGGTCCGTGAAAGGGCTCCTTGACCTCATAGATCCCAACCCTGTGGGAACCAGTTGCAGCAGGATCCCCCAAGTAGAGGCGCGTCTTGAGGATGCACCGAGTGCCTTGAAGAAGTACTCGGATCAGCATGTCATTGCCGGCGTGGCCCAAACCCTGGCGATGACCAAATTAATCTACCCGAGGGCAGACATTGAAGCCATCGGGGAGGGGTTTGCCGAGGAGACGACGCCCGAGGAGGCGCTGGAGCTGATAGCCCGGGCGAGGCCGACTGCTGAGATAATCACCCAAGACCTGGGTCTATGAGAGTAATATATCATGTAGTCAGTATATATAAAATTTTGTGGAAAACATGTGTAAATATATGTGTAGTGCCGCCAAGCCTTGAATTACTACTCAGTTGTCATTAGCTTTACTCGAATGTGTAGTCTGCGTTGAGTTAGTCTGTTGGAACTTAATAAAATCGTTCACTGTAACAAAGTGCACTCGGGCAAACGTGACAGTCGTAGTAAGGCTTCATAACTGAAGTAAGACAGGCTCGTATATTATTGACAAAACACATATAATACATACAGCCCCTGACTCACTACTCGGTTGATGCAAGCGGCGTAGTGAGTCAGAGAAAACTGTACACATGATAAAGTATAAAGCTCAGGTATAGAAAGGACGTAGCTGTTCTATATTCCATGAGTTGCTGATGGGGCCACCGTCTTCGGTCTTCAGTCGGTAGGTGCCTGGCCGCGTGACCTTAGCTATAATGAACGGCCCTTCCCAAAGTGGGGATAATTTGTGCCTGTCTTTGGTGGTTTGTATTTTTCTCAAGACGAGATCCCCGACCAAAAAGGCGCGGCCACAGACATTGCGATTGTGGTAGCGACGTAGGCCTTGAAGATACCTTGCCGACTGGATTGTTGCGATGTCCCTTACTTCTTCCAACTAATCTAGCTTGACCAGTTGGGTATTGTTTGAGACGTCTTCTGAGTAAGCCCGGACTCGCGGAGAGCCGAACTATAACTCTGTCGGTAGCATAGCCTCAGCACCGTAGACCAGGAAGAAAGGGGATTGCCCTGTTGCCTGACTAACCGAGGTTCTGAGAGACCAGAGAACAGATGGGAGTTCTTGTACCCACCGGCCCGCGTATGGTTGTAGTCAGTTGAAAATCCTAGCCTTGATGCCTTGTAAGACCATACCGTTGGCTCGTTCGACCTGCCCGTTGCTCCGCGGGTATGCCACGGATGCATAGCTGATCTTGATGCCAAAATCTTCGCAGAAGTCTTGGAATACGCCACCCATGAACTGAGTATCGTTGTCGGTGATGATGCGGTTAGGGACCCCGAATCGGTATAGTATACTCATGATGAAGTCATTTGCTTGTGTCGCTGTTATAGTTGCAACGGGTTTTGCCTCAATCCACTTGGTGAATTTATCCACCGCGACGAATAGATGTGTGAACCCTCCTAGCGCTTTCTTGAAAGGCCTGACCATGTCGAGCCCCCATACTGCAAATGGCCAAGAAATAGGGATAGTTTGGAGTTCTTGGGCTGGGAGATTTGTTTGTCTTGCGTAGAACTGGCAACCCTCGCACTTGCGAACAATTTCTTTTGCGTCTGTTACTGCTGTGGGCTAGAAGAATCCCTGCCGATAGGCCTTTCCGACTAATGTCCTAGATGCGGCATGGTTGCCACATATGCCCGAGTGGATCGACTACAGGATTTGCTTGCCCTCCTTGGTGGTGACGCAACGCATGAGGACACTGGATGCGCTCCTTTGGTACAGGTCTTCTCCAACTAGTAGGAAGCTTTTGCTTCGACGCTTGATCTGCTCGGCTTGGCTGCGATCTTCTGGGAGTTCGTCGTCCAGGAGAAATTTGACAATAGGGCCTCGCCAGTCTTGACATATGTGCAGCACCTCGTCTGTAGCCGGGTAGGTTCGCCTCCCGACTGCTCCGACGCCGGTTTCTTCTTGACTGATGGCTCCATGAGTTGCTCGACAAAGATTCCAGTCAGAACCGCTTCTCGCTTGGATCCCATATTTGCTAGCTCGTCTGCCGCGTCATTGTATTGGAGCAGGACGTGTGTTATTTCCAGCCCATCGAACTTGTTTTCCAGTTTGTGGACCTCCTGATAGTATGCCGCCATGGTATCATCGAGATAGGTCTAGTCTTTCATGACTTGGTTTACCACGAGTTGAGAATCCCCGCGCACAACCAGTCGACGAATGCCGAGTGATATAGCAATCCGGAGCCCGTGGATAAGTGCCTCGTACTCGGCGACGTTGTGGGAAGCCGGAAAGTGGATTTGTAGGTCGTACTTGAGTTTTTCGCTGGTGGGGGATGTTAATATGACTCTAGCCCTGACGCCGCCGATCCGTAGAGAACCGTCGAAGTACATTGTCCAATACTCTAGCTTTGTTGTTGATGTAGGCAGTTGAACTTCTGTCCACTCGGCTACGAAGTCGGCTAGAGCTTGTGATTTAATTGCTGTCCGTGGCTGAAAGGTGATATCGAATGCCATCAGCTCGAGTGCCCATTTAGCGATTCGGACGGTGGCCTCGTGATTATGAAGGACATCCCCGAGTGGAAACGATGTGACCACCGTGACTTGATGTGCTTGAAAGTAGTGCACTAGCTTTCGGGCTGTGATGAGTAGGCCATATAACAGCTTCTGGACCTGCGGATATCTTGTCTTCGAGTCGGCAAGCACCTCGCTGACAAAGTAAACTAGCCGTTGTATTTTCTGGATGTGACCCTGTTCAGATCGCTCGACCACCAGCACCGTGCTGACTACCTGAGTGGTTGCCGCCAGATATAGCATTAGCGGTTCTTGGGGCATAGGTGACGCCAACATGGGAGGTGATGTGAGAAATTGTTTGAAGTCTTCGAAGGCTTGTTGGGCGTCCGGAGTCCATTGAAAATTGTCCGCCTTTTTGAGTAGCTTGAAGAAGAGCATACCTCGTTCGCCTAGTCGGGAAATAAATCGGCTTAGTGCCGCCATGCAGCCTGTCAGCTTCTGGACGTCCTTCTGGTTAGCCAGGGGAGCCATATTCATTATGGCGTTGACTTTCTCCGGGTTTGCCTCGATGCCACGATGTGAGACGATGAAGCCGAGTAACTTGCCGAATGGCACTCCGAAGGCGCATTTTTTCGGGTTCAACTTCATCTTGAATCGTCGAAGATTTTGGAAGGTTTCTTCTAGGTCAGCGATGAGGTCTTCTTTGGACTTGGTCTTGATCACCACGTCGTCGACATAGGCTTCCACATTGCACCCGATTTGAGTGTGTAGACACCGCTGAATTGCCCGTTGATAGGTTGCTCCAGCATTTTTCAGATTGAACGGCATTGTGATGTAGCAGTACGCTCCAAACGGTGTGATGAAAGATGTCTTTAAGCAGTCTTCCTCCCTTAGGCTTGTGGAGGCCATGGGCCCCGGGTACCTCATTACCAGTATATGGGCCACTCGGATAGAGGATGGGCTGAACCATGTAATTAGAGATAAGATAGCACCCGGCAGGCTTTGCCTTGTATAACGAGGAAACATAGTCTTAGTCGGATAGGTCTCTATCTCTAAGAAGGATATCCCGTGGCCGTATCCGGCTGGGATCCTTATCATGTACCCCTGTCCCCTAGTATATAAAGGGAGGCAGGGCACCCCTCAGGGCAAGAGATAAGATCATCGATCATCAAACACCTCAGAGGAATAACACCTCAACTGGACGTAGGGTATTACCTCACATCGAGGGCCTGAACCAGTATAAATCTTCTCTGTGTTCCTCTGCAATCCATCGAATTCACCTTCACCGAGTAGCCCTATAGTTTTATTGCCGGTGCAGAGCATTGACAAGGCTAATTTGATGGTATCCCGAGTAGCAGTCGAGAAAGCTGAGTAGGTCGCACCCGGCCAGGGAATCTACCACTTGATCTATCCTAGGAAGACCAAATGGGTCCTTGGGGCATGCCTTGTTGAGATCGGTGTAGTCGACGCACATGCCCCATTTACCGTTTTTCTTCTGGACCAGTTTGCCAGCTAGTCCGGGTGATAGACCTCCTTGATGAACCCGTCTGCGAGGAGCTTGGTGATCTCCTCCTGAATAGCATCCTTGCGGTCTTGAGCGAAGCGCCGCAGCCGTTGCTTGACTGGCTTGGCGTCTGTCTTCACATTGAGGGCGTGCTCGATCACCTCCCTTGGTACGCCTAGCATGTCGGACGGTTTCCACGCGAAGATATCCTTGTTAGCTTGGAGGATGGTGACGAGCACGTCTTCCTATTTGGGGTCGAGTCCGGTCCCGACTAGAGCAGTCTTGGAGGGGTCGGAAGGGTCCAGGGGGATCTTCTTCAAGTCAGAGTCCGCTGAAATTCCCGACTTTGCCGCCTTTTTTGCCGGAACTGGATCTTGCTCAACTTCAGTTGTGGCAGCTTGCCGGATGCTGTTGCGCCCGACTGCCGCTTCTTGTGATTGAGCCAATTCGCAGCTCTCCTTGTCGCAGGTGAAGGTTTACTTGATGTCGCTACAGAGGGAGAGGACTCCTGCTGGCCTAGGCATCTTGAGCACCATATATGTATAGTGCGGTATCGCCATAAATTTAGTGAGTGCCGGTCGTCCAAGTATCGCGTGGTACGCGGTCTCAAAGTCGCCAACCTTGAAGCAGACGTTTTCCGTGCGGAAGTTATCCCGCGTGCCGAAGGTTACTGGCAATGTGATCTGCCCGAGTGGAGTTGATGACAAGCCGGGAATTATCCCGTGGAAGGGCGTAGTGCTCGGCCGTAATTCTGAACGAGGAATCATCATCTCATCCAAAGTCTTGGTGAATAAGATGTTGAGCGCGCTGCCTCCGTCGATGAGGGTTTTCTTCAGCCTGATATTTTTGACGACCGGATCCAGGACGAGTAGGTAGCGTCTCGGGTGTGAAACCCGATCTAGGTGATCTGCGCGGTTGAAGGTAATGGCCATCTCTGACCAGCGCAGGTACTGGGGGGTGTCCGTTGTGGAGACCGTGTTGATGTCGCGCGCTGATAGCTTCTGTTTGCGCTTGGACTCATAGGCAGACGACCCTCCGAAGATATGGTTGAGCTCGGCTTGAGGATCTTGGAAATCGTCGGCAGAACCCTGATCTAGCTTGTCTTTGTCCTTATCGGCGCCAGATGATGAAGCCTGCTCGGAGGCAAACTTCTTGAGCATGTAGCAGTCTTTGGCTGCGTGCTTGCCCTTGGGATAGAAGGGGCATGGCCTGCTCATGACTTTTTGGTAGTCGTTATTCCACTGGGGCCGTGACCGAGTGCGCTCCATGTTGGCCACCTCATTGTCCGACTTCCGCTTGCGGCTGCTAGACTTGTTTTGAGACGGCTCGTTGTTGGCTTTTGCCTTCTGATCTTTTTGTCGGGGCTCCTTCTTTTCGTCGAAGGCCTCGGTGACTACTTCGGCCGAGTCAGCGTATTTGTTAGCCATGTCGAAGAGGGCCCGAACTGTGGATGGTGGCTTCCGAGTGAACTTCGCGATGAACGGGGCGTCCTTTACTCCCTTGCGGAAGGTGGCGATGACAGCCTCGTGCTTGATGGTTGGAATTTGGTTGCGCTTCTCAGAAAACCTCTTAATGAATTCTCGCAGAGACTCGTTCTTCTTTTGGTGTAGCTGATAAAGATCGTGCTCTGAAGATGGCCTCTCGTAGGTCCCCTGGAAGTTAGTGATGAACCACTCCCTGAGTTGTCCCCAGAAATCGATTGACCGCCTCGAGAGGCTTGATAGCCTTGTCCTCGCTGAGTCGGCCAAAGCGACTGGGAGGTAGTTAGCCATGGCTTTACTATCACCTCCGGCCACGCGAACCGCTAGGGTGTATACGGTGAGCCAGGACTCGGGGTTGGTTTTGCCGTCGTATTTCTCGATCCCCGTAGGCTTGAAGCCCGACGGCCAGTCAACCTCCTGGAGCTTCCGTGTGAAAGCGGAAATGCCTTCGTCTTCGTCAGGGCTCCGGCTCAATCTAGGGCGGCGTAACCGCTCGTGGTGGAGACCGAAGCGTTCGTTTTCGTCCTCCATTCGGCGACGCTCATCTTCTTTGCGTTCTTTGCGCTGGGCATTTATGGCATGGCGAAGGTCGCGTTGTAGTCGGACTCGGAGGTCTTGATTGGGTCGGCAATCGAACTGGTGGCGCTGCTGGTTGTTGTTGGTGCCGCCGAGTGAGGTTTATCGGGACTCCTCGTGTGGCCGACTAGAGCTGGCTGCCCGACGTAGAGTTGACGCAGATGATCCTGCTGCTGGAGAACCCAACAGATTGGTCAGTATAACTGTGTCACCCGACTGCTGTTGCTGCTGATAGGCGGCAGCTGTGATCATCGCCTTGATCTTGGCGATAGTCGGGGTGGCCTGGTGGTTAGGCCTGAGCTAGAGTGTGTCCTGCAAGGTTGTGGCGGCCACGACGTTCTGTTGTGGCGTGACAAAGACGTCGTGGTCGCTGACTTTGGTTTGGACGATCTGCTGCTGGGCGACTCGCCTAGCCTGTCGCAGCCCGTCATTGCAGGCTTCGCGGTTGGCTTCCTCCTGTTGTCTTAGTCGGCGGTCCTCCTCTTGTTGTTCCTCTTGCGCTCGGCGAATCTCCTGTGGGGGCGTTGATGCCATGAAGATTTCACGGGGGATGAGGAGACCCTCTAAATTGGTGTCCGAACCAGAGTTCGAACTGGTGTTTGATTGGGAGTCAGAGTCCGCGTAGTTGAGCGGAGTAAGAATCGCCCCGATTATCCTAGATCCAATCTGAAACAGCCCAGGGCCATGTCCAAACTGAAGCACGAGAGATCGAGAGTGCCGCACGAGATGCGGTTGTGTGACGTTGCCGAATCCGAGTGGGAAATTGAGGATCTCCCTCCTTCCTTGCCCGGCCTGAGTTGACTCTATGCCTGACTCGGCCCGAACGCCGACAGAGAGAGTTGTCCCGTGGCTCGGCGACGCAGAGAGTTGGTGCTACGGCTTGATGATGATTGTCGCCGCATCTGGTGGGCCGACTGGCGCGGAGTCGGCTGGTTCCTTGGCCGGTTGGATTGGATTTGCTTCGGCCAAGGTCAGATTGCTGATCTGGTCGACGATGAAGTCGAGGCTTCCGAAGGAAATTACGTCTCTGGGGAAGAACTTGTGGCTGTCGACTCCTCTTGTTGGATCCATCGAGATCTTGGATGCGAAACTCGTTGGAGCCCCTACCTAGTTGGCAACTCAACTTGCCCTCAGGGGGCGCCCTGCCTCCCCTTATATACTGGGGGGCAGGGTTACAAGGTAGGAGTCCCAACCGGATTACGGCCAAGGGATCTCCTCTTAGAGATATAACGCACCCAACTAGGACTGTGTTTTCCTTATCATACAAGGCAAAGTCTGCTAGGGATTACTATATCTCTAATTACAAGGCCAGGCCCATCCTCTATCCGAGTGGCCCATATGCTTGTCATGAGGTACCCGGGGCTCATGGCACCCTCAGTAGCCCCTGAGACCTTAATAGTTGAGTCACAGCTGATGCCGAGTGCTCATCCTCCACGGTGAAGTCTTCCCAAGTGCATTGCTCCCGAGTACTCTTTGTCCAAGTGCTTGTTCTCTCGAGTCCTACTTCATGTCAGCTGGCAGCGAGGCTATGAAGGGCTCCATGTAGAAGTATGAATAGTGTGCGCCGAATAGGCGCACCTATTAGGTGTAGCCCCCCGACTTTGTGCTTAATTGTGAAACAATTAAACATAAAGTCAAAGATCTTTAACCTTGTAGTCATTCCCAAGTAGTACACTACTGGTATATGAGACTCTTCAGTATCATGTCAACCGGAATATGATTTATAGTCTTGCCGAGTAGCATGCCACTCGTATATGGGACTCTTCAGCTTCATGTCAGCTGGAAAAGGGGGTTTATAGTCTTTCCCGGTGGCGTCCCACTCGGGAGTTAGACTCCTCAGCGTCATGTCAACTGGAAAAGATATTTATAGTCTCTCCCGAGTAGTGCACTACTCGGAAGTTAGACTCTTCAGCGTCATGTCGGCTGGAATAATGTTGCTCATGGCAACTGGTGGCCAAGCATGTAGGCCGAGTACCACTTTATGAAAATTAATCCATTGCGTGGTCAGGTGTACTCGAGAAAGATACCTGCATCCCCAATTTTAATGAAGACCAGCTTGTGATCCTTATAAGGATATATCCTCAATACCTGGTGGATAAGACAGATACCCAAACATATGTGTTTAGCAATTAGGCCTTCATAAAGCATATCTGTTTACCTCATCGGTTCCTGTTGGTAGCATCAGCACTGCAATTTTAAAGCCTGCGAGCGGCCCATATTGAGCATGCTACTGTAGAAACTCATATCTTGTTGGCTGCTACCAAATAAGCCGACCTGAACCGACCTACCCAGCATAGCTCTATAGAAATAGCATCCGTCGCATGTCAGGACGAGTACTCCAGCATTGGTAATTGGAATCAGCCAGAAAAATCCTTGTCTGCAAGCCTTTCCGACTTATGTTCTGGATGCAGCCTGGTTGCCACAGGTGCCTGAGTAGGTATGTTGCAGAATCTGCTTGCCCTCCTCAGGTGTGATGCGGTACATGAGAACTCCGGATGTGCTTTGACGACATAAGTCTTCTCTGACTTGGGTAAAGCCAAATAAGGTACCCGAACCTTGCGTTAACATAGGGTTCAGCTGGCGACCCTCATGGGGCGTACCATATCCAACAGAGCCATAGCCAAATAAGGTACCCGAACATTGCATTAGCATAGGATTCGGCTGGCGACCCTCATGGGGCGTACCCGATCTGACAGAGTTGTGACCAAATAAGGTACCCGAACCTAGCATTAGCATAGGATTCGGCTGGCGACCCTCATGGGGCGTACCCTACTTCGCCGAGTTGCGACCGAATAAGGTACCCAAACCTAGCGTTAGCGTAGGATTCGGCTGGCGACCCTCATGGGCGTACCTCACCCAGCCGAGTAGTATACGACCCCCAACTAGCGCCGGAGGTTGGTTATCGGCTCACATGGAGCGTAGCCAGGGAAGATGACGTCCCGACTGGTGCAGTACTCGGTCAGTAGCCCTCATGGAGCATTCCGAGTGATTCTTGGTAGACTTGTCCAGCCCCTGAGCGTAGGAGATAGGCTCGCAGCCCTGAGTTCCTGTCACCCGTATCCGGCTGGCCCTGCACTATAAACATATCGGATGAGTAGCATTTGATGATGAAAACAATCACCCGAATAAAATGTATTTTACAATATATGTAAATATGAGTTCTTCCTCTTATTGATATTAATTTCTCCGAGTAGTTGACCCCTTACGTTTAAGCACTCTACCCGACTAATCATAGCCCCCGAGCGTCGGGAGTTGGCTCATGGCTCTTTCCCAGACACGCGTTTTGGGTGACTTGAGTTCGTCTTTCATGGAGCAAAGTTTCACGGATCAGGATTTATGCTACTCGAATACTTTTGCAATCATTTAAGAGAAAAAATAGAAAAAAGTGCAGCTTGTACACCTATTAGGTGTAAGCAGCTGCGGCATTGGCGAGGCCAAGTGAAGAAATATTTATCAGGAAGCGACTTAGCTGTTCGGTATGTTGGAGTGGGGATGCCATCCTTGCATTTGGGCTTTTGAGCCCCCGAGCATGTCACTTGTTGTTTTGATAATCTTCAGTTGTTGAAGGTCGAAGACGGTTGTGACCGACTGCCACAATGAAGCCATCTGACTTGCGTTTGCGACTCCCAACTTTAGTCGGGACTGCGTCATCGGTGCCCTCCCGCTTCTTTTGTTAGGGTGCCTTCTTGTCATCGACGGCCTCAGCAACAGCGTCAGCCGAGTCGGCATACTTGTTCGCCATGTCGAATAAAGCCTTGACAGAGTTGGGAGGCTTCTGAGTGAATTTGGCGATGAATGAGGTGTCTTTGACTCCTTTTTGAAAGGCAGCGATGACGACCTCGTCCTTGATCTTTGGGATTTAATTCTTCTTTTTAGAGAACCTCTTGATGAAGTCACGAAGAGACTCGTTCTTCTTTTGATGCAACTGATATAAGTCGTACTCGGAAGATGGCCTCTCGTATGTTCCCTGGAAGTTGGCGATGAAGCGTTCTCGGAGTTTTCCCCTGGAGCCGATTGATTGCTTGGGAAGTCTTGTTAGCCATGTCCTCGCCGAGTCGGCTAAAGCGACTGGGAGGTAGTTAGCCATGACTTTGTGATTTCCTCCAGCTGCTCGAATTGCCAGAGTGTAGACCATGTGCCAAGACTCGGGATTGGTCTTGCCGTCGTATTTTTCGATGCCTGTAGGCTTGAAACCCGACGGCCAGTCGACCTGTTGTAGCTCCTCGGTGAAGGCCGGTACGCCTTCATCTGCATGAGGGCTCCAGCTTCGGTTGCAGCGGTGGAACCGCTCGTGATGAAGGCCGAAGTACTTGTTCTTGTCTTCCAATTGGCGTTGCTCATCTTCCTCTTGTTCGCAGCACCAAGTGTTGATGTCTCGCCGGAGGTCATGTCTAGTCGGCCTTGGAGATCCCAGTTGTCCCGACGGTCATCTGGATGTTGATGCCACCGTTTGTTGTTGGGGTTGCCGAGTGATGTCTAGCGTGACTCCGTGTGCAACTGACTAGAGCCAGCTGCTCGGTGTCACGTTGAGGCAGATGAGATTGCTGTTGGGGAAGCCGACTTGTTAGTCGACATGAGTGTTTTGCCCGACTGTTGATGCTGTTGATATGCAACAGCGGTGAGCATGGCTTTTATCCTTGCGATCGTCGGGGTGGCCTGGTGATCAGGCCCGAACTGGAGTGTATCCAATAGAGTTGCAGTGGCCACGATGTTCTGTTGAGGAGTAATGAAGACGTCGTGGTCGCTGACTCGGGTTTGGAGGATTTGTTGCTGAGCAGTCCGCCTAGCCCTGCGCAGGTCATCATTGTGGGCGTGCAAGCATCTTGCTTCTTTCTCTTGTTGTTCTCGTAGTCGGCAGGCCTCCTCCTCTTGCTGCTCACGTAGTTGGCGTGATTCCTGAGTAGGAGTAGAGCCTTTGGATGCCATGAAGATTTCTCGTGGCGGGGAAAAGCTTGCCGAACTGCTATCCGACTTAGAGTCAGAGTCCGACTAAGAGTCGAAGTCCGACTGAGAGTCAAACTCGGAAAAGTTGATGGGGGTGATTATAACTTCGACCTCCCTAGATCCGATCTCGAGCGGCTTTGGGCCGTATCTGAGTCGAACACTAGGGGATCGTGTTTGCCGCGTCGGATGTTGTTCGAAGATATCCGCGGCGTTGCCGAGTCCGAACAGGAGATTAATGATCTCCTCCTTCCTTAGCCCGATCTCGGCCATCTCAAGACCGAGTTCGAGTCGAACACTGAAAGGAAGAGTTGTCCCAAGACTTGGGCAAGTGGAAGATTGCTGCAGCAAGTCGATGATGGTCGCTGCAGCATCGTGTGGACCGACTGTCGCGGAGTCGGCCGATTCCTCGGCCGGTTGGATCAGGTTTGCGTCGACCAAGGTGAGATTGCCGAACATGTCGGTGACGAAGTCGAGGCTTCCGAATGAGATTGTATCTCCAGGGAGAATTTGCCGCCGTTGACTCCGGTTGCTAAATCCATTGAGCTTGTAGATGTAGATCTCGCCGAAGCCCCTACTTGGCACGCCAACTGTCGATGTTTTACACCGGCAATATGAATATGGGGCTACTCGGCGGATGGAAACTCGGTGGATTGCAAAGGAACATAGGGAGATTTTATACTGGTTTAGGCCCTCGATATAAGGTAATACCCTACGTCCAGTTGTGGTGGTATTCCTTTGAGGATGTATGGTGGTGATTCTGGTGAACCAACTCAACCTACCCTCAGGGGGCGCCCTGCCTCCTTTTATATACTGGGGGACAGGGTTACAAGATAGGAGTCCCAACCGGATTACGGCCAAGGGATCTCCTCTTAGAGATATAACGCACCCAACTAGGACTGTGTTTTCCTTATCATACAAGGCAAAGTCTGCTAGGGATTACTTTATCTCTAATTACAAGGCCAGGCCCATCCTCTATCCAAGTGGTCCATATGCTTGTCATGAGGTACCCGAGGCCCATGGCACCCACACGCGGTCAAATGTGATGGGCGTCTCTGACAAACGCAAATATTGGGGGCGTCTGCTGTAGAGACCGAGTTGACATCACGTGCTGTTAGCTTCTGCTTTCGCTTGGACTCGTATGCAAACAGCCCTCCGAAGATGTGGTTGAGCTCTGCCTGGGGATCTTGATAATCGCTGGTTGCGCCCGAATCTGGCTTGTCTTTATCCTTGTCGGCGCCAGATGTTGAAGCCTGCTCAGAAGCAAACTTCTTGAGCATGAAGCAATCCTTGGTAGCGTGTTTTCCCTTGGGATGAAAGGGGCTGGGCCCGTTCATCACTTTTTGATATTCGTTGTTCCTTGGGGTTCGCGGCCGAGTACGCTCCACGTTGGCCACCACGTTGTCCGACTTCCGCTTGCAGCTGCTGGATTTGTTTTGTGTTGGCTCATCGTTGGGTTTCTGGTCCTTCTGCCCGGGCTCTTTCTTGTCATCGAGGGCTTGAGCAATCGCTTCAGCCAAGTCGGCGTACTTGTTTGCCATGTCGAAGAGAGCCCTGACAGAGGCGGGAGGTTTTCGAGTGAACTTGGCGAAGAACGGGGCATCTTTGACTCCCTTGAGGAAGGCGGCGATGGCGACCTCATCCTTGATCATTGGGATCGAGTTGCGCTTCTTAGAAAACCTTTTGATGAACTCGCAAAGAGATTCATTCTTCCTTTGGTGTAGCTGATAGAGATCGTGCTCAGAAGACGGCCTCTCGTAAGTCCCCTGGAAATTGACGATGAAGCGTTCCCGGAGTTCTCCCCAGGAACCGATTGACCGCTTTGGGAGCCCTGTCAGCCATGTCCTTGCCGAGTCGGCTAGGGCGACCGGGAGGTAGTTGGCCATGGCGTTGTAATCGCCTCCGTTGCTCGGATTGCTAGAGTGTAGACCATGAGTCAGGACTCGGGATTGGTCTTGCCGTTGTATTTTTCGATTCCTATAGGCTTGAAACCCGACGGCCAGTCGACCTGTTGTAGCTCCTAGGTGAAGGCCAGTATGCCTTCATCTGCATGAGGACTCTGGCTCTGACTACGGCAGTTAAACCACTCATGGTGGAGGCCAAAGCACTCGTTCTTGTCCTCCAATCGGTGGCGCTCATCGTCTTCGTGTTCGCGGCGCCATGCGTTGATGTCCTGGCGGAGATCGCGTCACAAACGCCTTCGAAGATCTTGGTTGTCATGGCGGTCGTTCTGGAGACGCCGCTGATTATTGTTGTTAGGGTTGCCGAGAGACATCTGGCGTTACTCTGCGTGCGGTTGACTAGAGCTAGCTGCCCGGCGTTGCGTTGATGCGGATGAGACTGCTGTTGGAGAACCCGACCGGTTGGTCGGTATGAGGGTGTCGCCCGACTGTTGGTGCTGTTGACATGCAACAACGGTAATCATGGCTTTGATCCTTGCGATAGTCGGGGTGGCCTGGTGATCAGGCCCAAACTAGAGCGTATCCAATAGAGTGCAGCGTCCATGACGTTCTGTTGAGGCGTGATGAAGATGTCGTGGTCGCCGACACGAGTTTGGAGGATTTGTTTCTGAGCGGTTCACCCAGCCTTGCATAGCTCGTCGTTGTGGGCGTCGCACTCAGCCTCCTGTTGTTGTCATAATCGGCGGGCCTCCTCCTCTTGCTGCTACCGTAGTCGGCGTGCCTCTTGAGTGGCAGTAGAGCCCTTGGACGCCATGAAGATTTCGCGGAGTAGGAAGAAGCTTGCCAAACTATTGTCCGACTTGGCGTCAGAATCAGAGTAGTTGATGGGTGTGATTACAACTTCGACCTCCCTAGATCCAATCTCGAGCGGCTCTAGGCCGTATCTGTGTTGGACCTTAGGGGATCGGTTTTGCCGTGTCGGATGTAGATTGGAAATATTCGTGATGTTGCCGAGTCTGCATGGGAGATTGACGATCTCCTCCCTTCTTAGCCCGATCTTGGCCGGCTTGAGGCCAAGTCCGAGTCGAACGCCGAAGGAAAGAGTTGTCCCGAGACCCTGGCATGTAGAAGATTGCCACAGCAAATCGACGAGGGTTGCTGCAGCGTTGAGTGGGCCGACCGGCGCATAGTCGGCTAGTTCACCGGTCGATCGGATTGAGTCTGAGTCGGTCAGAGTGAGGTTGCCGAACTTGTTGGCGACGAAGTCGAGGCTCCCGAATGTGATTGTGTCTACAGGGGAGAAGTTGATGCCATTGACTCCAGTTGTCGAATCCATCGAGTTTGTTGAGGTTGATCTCGTCGAAGCCGTGACCTGGCACGCCAACTGTCTATGTTTTACACTGGCAATAAGAATATAGGGCTACTCGTCGGATCAAAACTCGGTGGATTGCAAAGGAACATGAAGAGTTTATACTGGTTCAGGCCTTCGAGATGAGGTAATACCCTACATCCAGTTGTGGTGTATTTCCTTTGAGGATGTATAATTCTGATCATGGTGATCTTCTTCTTCCCTTGGGGGCGCCCTGCCTCTCCTTATATACTGGAGGACAGGGTTACAAAGTAGGAGTCCTAGTCGGACTACGACCAAGGGATCTACTTCTAGGAGTACAACGTGCCCGACTAGAATTGTATTTTCCCTGTCGTACATGGTTAAGTCTGCCGAGTTCTATTGTATCCCTAATTACAAAGCTAGGCCCATCCTCTGTCCAAGTGGCCCAATAGCTTGTCATGAGGTACCCGGGGCCCATGGCCTCCACAATATAGGTTGTATCCCGTACCAGATGTAACAATAAAACATGCATGTTTATTTAAGCAAAACAAAACATTTGGCATAAATTAGGTACAAAATGGTCAAGAGTACGATGTAACTTGCCTTGCTCCGGCTCGGCAACCTTTGCAACAACCTCGTAATACACAGGAGGGTCGGAAACGTCAGTCTCTAGTGACATCCAATGCATAAACAATAAAAACAGTACATTAGAACACTGAACAAGAGCTAAAACTATTTTTAATGGATTCTTGGCATTTTTTGGATTTAATGAAATTTGAATGGAATTAATAGGAGCTCGCATGAATTTGTTATGAATTTTCAGAGTTTCACTGTGTTTTCTACACAAAAATAAATCCTTAACGAATTATTGCGCATTTAAACTGGTTTATGGCGTCAGATCGGGGGACGGCACACGGTGGACAACGTCCACCGGGGCCCAGATGCCCGCCATGCGGCCGGCCCCGATCTACCCTGAGGTAGATCGGACGGCCAGGGGGCAGGGCCTGCCTGCACGGCCAAGCCGCTGTGGGGCACGCAGCCCGATGGTCGCTACCGGCGACCATCCGACACGGTGGAGGGCAGCGGTGTCAATATTTTATATCAGCAATAAGAATATGGGGCTACTCATGAGACCTAAACTTGATGGATTGCAAATGAACACAAAACGATTTATCTTGGTTCAAGCCCTCGAGGTGAGGTAATACCCTACTTCTAGCTATTATGTATTGCCTTTGAGGTTTCTTTGGTGAGATTGTATGAGTTGTTCTTCTTCTTCCTCTGTCCTCAGGGGGCTCCCCGCCTCCCCTTATATACCGAGGAGGACGGGTTACAGGGTAGGAATCTCAGTCGGACTCCGACCAAGGGATTTCCTTCTAGAGATACAACATACCTGACTAGGACTATATCCTTTCCTTATCATACAAGGTAATATTCACCGAATCCTGTTGCATCCCTAATCACATGGTTAGGCCCATCCTCTGTCCGAGTGGCCTTAATGTCGCTCATGAGGTACCCGGGGCCCATGGCCTCTATAGTAGCCCCTGAGACCTTCATAGTTGAGTCACAGCTGATGCCGAGTGCTCATCCAGCTTGGTGAAGTCTTCCCGAGTGCTTTACTCCCGAGTACCCACCATCCGAGTGCATCTTCTCTAAGTCCTGCTTCATATCAGCTGGCAACGAGGCTATGAAGGGCTTCATGGAAAAATATGAATAGTGTGCACTGAATAGGCGCACCTATTAGGTGTAGCCTCCGACTTTGTGCTTAATTGTAAAATAATTAAACATAAAGTGAAAGATCTTTAACCTTTTAGTCTTTCCCGAGTAGTGTACTACTCAGAAATTAGACTCTTCAGCATCATGTTAGCTAGAAGTATTTTTGCTTATGGCAATTGTTGGTTAAGTATGTAAGCCAAGTACCACTTCATGGATTTTAACCCAATATGTAGTCAGGTGTATTTGAGAGATACCTGCATCCCCAATTTTAATGGAGACCAACTGTTGATCCTTATAAGGATATATCCTCAATACCTGGTAAATAATTCAGATATCTGAACACATGTGTCCAGCAGTTGGGCTTTCATGAAGCATATCTGATTATTTAATCGGTTTCTATAAAATAGCATCTGTACTGTGATTTTAACATAGTCAGTGATTGACCCAATAGGGCATGCCATTTAGAAACTCATATCTTGTGGCTCAATGCTGAATTAGTCGGCCCAGGCCTACTTATCAGCATAGGCCTTATAAAGTGGTGGGAGAGAGAAAAGATTCCCTCTTCTTCTCCAGCCCGTTAAATCGTTTCACCTTCCAGCTCCGCACTCAAATTTTGAGCTCTCCGCCTTACTAGGGTTTGCTATGGCTTGCTCCCCTGTTCAAAACTCGCCAGAATCTACTCCACCGCATCTGTTCCTAATCTCCACAAGCCATTCCCCCAAATTTCTCGCCTCCAACAATGCCGAGGGCTTCATTTGAGATCCCCGATATGACTGCTAGAGTCTGGCCAATATCAGACTACAGCCCAGTGAAGCTGAGGCTGCTGGAGAAGAGGATGATTCTGCAGCAACAAGACATCATCCACTGGCGCACCACGTAGAGGAAGTCACTACCTTATGCGAAGCTTTTTTGGGGGTCAAGCCCCACTTCAATCTCTTCCGGTACCTATTCCACATCAAGCCCCAGCCATTCAAAAATAAAATCCAAACCATCGGGGGGGCCGGACTTTAGCTTAGGAACGAAATGAAGAAGGGCTATCTCAATGTTCCTCTGAAGACATCACTCAAGGGCTGGCACAGTGTCACGCCCAAAAATTCACTAGAATTTCCAAAGCTAATTTGTGCAATAAATCCTCGTCCAGGAATCAGCCGAGGTACACAAATCGATAATTTGATAAACATAACCAAAACAAAATAACGATAAATACTTACAACAGAGGCACTTAGTCCTCCCATAGAAGAAAACAGCAGCGGAATGGCAACTAGCATAGCTTCAGCTCCAAGCCACAGGCAGCTCAACTGGGGTATAAGCCAAACACCAACTTCTTCTCCTCGCAAGGCTTCACTCTAAAGATTGCAATAATGCAAGACTGAGTACCACCAACCGTACTCAACAAGCCACACTAGGAAATGCAATGTAATGCAACAGGATACCAAAGGAAAGGCATAGTATGGCTTATTTTGCATAAAACAACATTTAAAACATTTGCACTTTAAAATCATTGAAAACCATATAGTTTAATTATTATCAGCATTAAATCCATCTCTGAACAACGCTCCAACGCAGTTCAGGCCCAAACCATAACTTCTCCAAATAGGAGCTATCACTGTTCCATCATTTATTTCCATTAATGAGTAGTATGGGACTAATCATAGAAAACATTGCTAAGCCGCTCATTAACCGCGAGCACAGCTATTTGAACAGTTTTACTCTGGCCAGAGGTGTACCAATTTACCCACAAGACACAACTCCACAGCACATCATTGTGCCCCTTAATACCACCACCGTACCTCAGAAAGGAATTGTGATAGGACCCTCCATGTAATCCGCACAACAAGGGAGCCACCCCCTAGACCACCAGTCTCCGGTAGGATTGATCAGATACCTCGGCTGGGAGACGGCCCAACGCCCAAGACATGAACTTATTGACGCAGCCATGGTGGTCTTATTGACACAGCCATAACACACCATGGTGGACCCCGGTTGAACATACTACACTTTGGATCCCACCATTACCTATACTAGCTTGTGGTTAGCACGAGTGTTACTTCGCAACGGGTAGTCCACGAACCGGTCCTGAACTGTCATGAGCACCGCTAGCAACATTCCAACCCTGGTGCTCACAACCCACCATTCATCCATATTTTAGTTGACACAATTAATTAACCAGCCACGACTCACTGTCGTGAAAATATAGCCAGTATCTATTAATTAATCAGAATGAATGAATAGTTTCCCACATATAATGACACTATAGTTTCTAGGCATTGGCTAAGCAAATCCTAAATAATCTAGCCAGATAAATAATTAAACATCCAGCTAGTCAATATTATTACCCAGGGTATCAAGGCATAGATAACAATAACAAAATGGCCATAAATATCAAGGAATATTGGCTATTAAATAATTACCCATAATAATGTCATTCTAAAGCATTTTATGCAATAACTTTAAAATAAAATAGCTTTCGCAAACGGGATCAATATGCTCAAGGAAATTGTTGTGTGACTTGCCTTGCAATCGCAAAAGTTTTCAATTGCTCTTCCGAACTCTTCCGCAGACTCCGCAATCTTCCGAAACGGCAATATACGTAACTACACGTAAAATAGGGAAAAACCCTAAGAAACTTCAAATAAATAATACATAAAAATACATAAACAAGTAAATTATGATTTTAGATAAATTTAGGAAGAATAACGGGTCGAAACGGACTTCAAACGGAAAAGATATGGCTTTTGGAAGATTGAATTCAAAGATAAATCCGAGAAGAATTGGAAAAGAATATTCTCGGGAATATTCTCTGGATTTTTGGATTAGAATAATTATTTTAGATAAATGCTGATATGTGGGGTCTATGGTTAGTGACCAGGTGTACGATGGACTTGGTTCATGGATTTAGGAATAGGAGGGGCCGATGGACTGCTGAGGTGGCTAAGGCTGAGGTGGCAACATCCGGAGAGAGATGAATATCCGATGGCTCAGATTAGGTCTCGAAGATCGGACGGCTATGATTCGGCTTCGGGATTTTATAAAGACCTAGCGGCTTAGATCAAATCGGGTAGATCAGATGGCCGAGAGGGTTTCAGGTACTGTGCAAAGGGGTCCACCCGTCATACATAGCGGAGAGACACTGCCAAGGGGCCACATGTCGGGGTCACAAGGGGGCTGTGCCTAGCCATGGCGCGGCGGCGGCTCGGCCGCGAGGACGGAGGACGGACGATGTCACAGCCCTAGATTTAATTTCAGGAAATTAGTGTTATGCCCTACTGTCATTAGAGTGCACAATTTAAATTTTTGCATTGTCACTTCTTGCAAGATAAGTTTGCAATATTTTAAACCCTCAATAAATAAACCCTAAATCAGCAAAAACAAAACACTACTAAAAAGTGCATCAAATTGAATAGAAGTGTACATGGGAGATAATTTATTCAAATACTAGCTTATTTATCATGAATCAATATAATTTTTCCATAATTTATTTCATTAGTTTAGAACCCCTTAAAATTTCAAACAAGTTTCAGCCTGGAACCTTTTCTTTGACCTATGCACTTTTATAATCTAAGGATTTTCTAAAGATGTTTGGTTGCACATAAAATCATAGAAAAGTTCCTGTAAACACTATCCCACATAATTGATCCACTGTAAATTTTACATGATTTTATCACTTCAGTAAATATCCCAATAAAATCCTTCAAAACAGCAAAACTAGGAAGCTAGCTAAAATAACTTGGTTTAATTCTAAAATCCACCAAATACAAATGAAGACTAATTAGACAGAGCCCATTTTCCAAAGTGTGTGCCAACATAAACCCTACTACCAGTAATTTTGGCTCAATTTAATTCCCAAAGAAGTAACATAAAATAATAGGAGCAAAGCCCTAGGGACATAAATCACACTGCAGAAAAACTGAATCAGTATGCCTACTTTGCATTTTCACCAAGGATTAACCAGACCACGTCTAACCCTGAAATTTTGTCAGTAGGTTAAACACCTCTTTCTCTACCTCCAATAAATTTTCCATAATTTATATCCCTTTTTAACCTACTGAAATCACAGATGCAAGACAGCTGTCCATACAGCTTACAAGACTTAGTTTCTAGAGGTTTCTCCTCTCTATTTCACTTCCAAGTGGGACCCACAAAACCCTGGCCCACTTGTAAGCCATAGCACAGCATGGGACAGTGTGTTTCACCAACATTCCTACCCATACTCCTCTCTTCTTCCTAGGTTTCTACTACAAGGGCCCACAAGTCATAGACTAAACCTAACCAAGAGTGTGTGAACAATGTTTGCCTTACATGTGGGACCCACCAAAGGCACTGTGGAATGGAGCAACTCAGCACCTGCATGAGCCAACGTGTCAGCACCCTGTTCTTCCTCTCCCTCACAGCACAGAAGCATACAGAGGAGCTCCACCATTGGAAACCTCGGCCGTTTCGCCTCAAAACACGCCAGCCATCTCTTCCTCTCATCCTCTTCACGTTCCAACCGGAGAAACCCACAAAGACCCCAAGGATCACTGGTGGCAACTCCCCTTTTCTCCTCTGCCGAGGGTGTTCGACCGAGCTCGAACTAGCTCCGGTGAGCTCCATCCTCCCTCGACCCCAAGAACGTGATCTACAAGTATTAACCATTCTATTTTCACACTTCTTGGCCCTAGGATCGCTGGCTGAGATTGCCGCCGTGCACCGTCTCCATCCTACAGAGCGCTGCCGCTCGGGTTGTCGCCGTTCCGGTGAGCTCCAACGATCCCAGCCCGAAGCACCTCACCGCCAGCATCGCCGTGGTCCCAGGAGGCTCTGGCCTCTACCAATCGAACCGTAAAGTCGTGTACCAGGAGATCGGCGTCGTCTTCCCCAAGTCCGGCCGCCTACCGTCGTCGTCGATTTCTACTCCTATGGTGAGCCCCATGTCGATTCATTGTACAGGAGCCCTATTTAGGGAGTCTATAACATGGTAGACACCGTGTCCTAGCCGCAGGCCGACTGAAGAGAGCTACCGCCGTCGTCTAGAAGATTTCCGCCGCCGCCGAGCCTTTCTCACCATCGCCGCCGCTGTCCAGTGTTCCTCCACCTCGGGTAAGCGCATGGTAAACTTCCTGGGAACCCATAGGAACTTCTGCATACTTCACTCTCTCGAAATAATAGCTGCAAGGCCACATGCACCACGCACCCGAGAGCATCCGCCGCTTATCCTCGCCGCCGGCGAGATTCCGGCCACCGTCGGCCACAAGACCACCACAGATGTGTTCGCCTCGTCTCCCTCTTTCTTTTCTCTGTTGGCCACCACCCAAGCGGACGCCGCCATCGCCGTCGCCACCACCGAGAAGCTCACCGCCTCCGCTCTGGCTGCGCCTGCCCTATTCTGTGCTGCTGGCATGTGGGCCCGAGCTGGAGGAAAAGAGAAAAGAAGAAAGAATTAGGAAAAAGATTAAGGAATTTATTTTACAACAGAAAAATGGTTAAACTTTGTAAATCCATATCTTTTTCATTTTAGCTCCTTTTTGAGTGAAACCAATTTTGTTAGTTCTGTAATTTTGTGAACTTTAATGTTGTCAAATAAAATATGACCACCTCTGTACAGAAAATATCCATAAAATAATATGAAGCAAAAATAACTTATTTTGTGCTTAAGAACTTGAGATATTTGTATAAAATCCATTATAACTCCTTTTGAGGTGAAGCAAATTTCCTTGGATTCATAAAAATGTTCTATTTAATGTTATAAAATAAAAGGTGAGGAATTCTGTGTAGGATTTTTCTCTAGAAATGAAAATACCTTTTATATGTCTCTTTATAACCTAGAAGTTTATAAATTTCTAGAAAATTCATCCTAACTGCTAAAAATATGAAACCACTTTTGTTTAACTCAGAAAATTGTAACCTTTGCTGTGGATAAATTGTTTTTGACAAAACTACCTCCCAAAGTAGACCTAAATAATTTCTAACCCTTCTTTTTGATAAACTTGTAAAATTCACAACTAAATCAATTTAAATCAAAATCCAATGAACCTAATTTTGTTGGAACCAGTAGGTGATGCTCTTTTATATATATATATACATGCCTTCTTGAAATCTTAATAGAAAATGTCAGTCAAAAATAATAACTTAAGGTTACAATATAAATAATTACAAAACTGCCATTTTCAGCCTTTTCATCTTGTTATTTTTGTAACTCATAAACCGTAAAAGATTTTGAGGTAATTCTTTCACTAAAATTCACTTTAGAATGTGGCCTACCTACTGTATTTATCCCAGCATTTATTGATCATTTTGCATAGACATGTTTATTTGGTTCTTATTGCATATTCACTTTTTATTGGTAGATTCAGACAATTCGGAGTACGTTGAGCAAGAACCTAAGGTTGAGAGTGACCACTCGCTGCAGCAAGGCAAGCATCTAAACAAGCTACTAAGCAAGCATCTAAGCATATTGAACCTATATTTTCAATAAATTGATTTGTTTGCGAAAGCAATATTTATATGCATGTTTCGGTCTATTTAAAATGGAAAAACGGGTAGAGTCTATGTGCCCCATTTGTATGCATTTCCATTCCTTGATTGTTGATACCATAATTTTACCTTGTCACCCTTGGTTAAGGACTTTGGGATACTTTTATTTTACTGAACGCTTAGCCATGCTTATTTCTAGACTTAGAGAAATCCGATAGATGGAGCTATCGGTTTAAAACTAGTTTAAAGCGAATGGATGGGTTAAAATCTAAAAAAGAATAACCTCTGAATAATAATTGAAAATATGTTTGACTTGGACGGATGATAGGGCGATGACGGGATGGTGTTTCCCCGATGCAAGTAGCTCCGTCTGGGTCGTTAAGGACCGAACATGTTGACGTCTATTCAAGCACCCTACGTACTTCCACACGCCGGTATGGGACGGCATAACTCAGTAGCACGGGAGGCTGTGACCATCTACGCCCGTCCGTTAGTCGTGAGGACGGAGAGTCCTTGGAGGGCCTCGTGCGTGCCTGGTTTTGGCCGGAGGTGCCTCTCGTGACGGTGAGCCCGCCTTAGTTACCACGCACGCATGTGACTAAGTCGTCGGGGGCCCAGACGTGGTTTAGGTGGTTGGGGCTAAGCGTGGGAAAGGTTTTGTTGTGACCTCTAGTCCGCACTCAATGTGTAGAATGTGGGTACCGACGGGTACGGATCAAACTAGAGTGTAGCCGTTTGGCTTCTATCACATCGTGTGGGTAAAGATGTACACCTCTGATCAGAGTAATAACTATTCGAATAGCCGTGTCCACGGTCACAGGACGACCGCTTGATGTGTTAGTCAGTCTATGTTAGCATCCAGCTTGGGATATGTGGTTACGGGAATATATGGTGATACCATGACTTAGGATAGTCATGGATGAATGGGTTTATATAAAAGGTTTTGATGTTAAATATGACTTGGTTTAGTCATGAAAAGTGGTATGCTTGTGTAGCATATATAATTGGGCAATGGTGGCCCATGGATGATGATTAGAGCATGGTTTGTGCTCACTTTTAATTACATTTTAAAACTATAAGCTTGCTGTCCTAGAATTTCAGATTGCTATATTTTGCAAATACTTACGTTTTAAATATAGTATTTACTCAATAAAATCAGCTTTATACAAAATCAGATCGACATAGCCGTACTCCTTGATGTAGAGACTAGCATTACTCCTTTGAACTATTATTATTGTATAAGTCTAGCTGAGTACTTGTGTACTCACGCTACATCTTTCAGGTGAGGACAACGACGACATTGATGTGGTCTACTGTTATCCCACCAAGGGTGACGAAGATAATGTGTAGTTGAAGTTAATTTCTGCCCCAGTCGGTTGTCTTGTGGGATGGGTATGGCACCACTGGTCTTATCCTTTATGTTGATATTCCGCTGCTATCTTTTGTGCTACTCTGTGATGTATCAGGGTGTGTAAACCCTCTATGTAATATTTATAACATTGCTGCTCGTTTATCCATATTTAGAGTACTTGTGATGTTTATCAATTGCTTGCGATGAAAGTATGAGGCTAGTCACTTTCCTGGGGACTAGCTGAACATGAGTATGAATTTAGAAATGATGAGATACATGGACGATGATTCAATCGTAGACCATGTCCCCAGAAGTGTGTATCGTGTTTGGTCGCCACCTTCATGTGGTTTGACGGGCACACTTCGCCATTTGGGACTGGTGAATCAACTCTCCAAATATCAAATATCTCTTTATTTCTGAATTCGGCGCATTGGATTTGTATTGTGAGTGGGTAAAGATTATGGCAAGGCTGCGATGAGGATGGATGGTTACTGTACTTATTTGGTTTTCATTTGAGACCCCATCCATCTGGATATTTCGTGTTGTCATAATAATTACTCTTTATAATGCACTTCCGTGGTGCCCACAGACGACGCCAAGAGGAACACAAGGCCGAGGAGGAGAGAGCGCGGCTACGAGGATGCTCACCGGCGACGGCTTGCAGGAGCAGCGGCGGCTCATTGACGGCAGCGCTGGGGCAACAGCAGGAGTGACGGTGGCGCACGGGAAGTGAGGCGATGGTGCACGGGCGACGGCGCTGGGAGAAGAATAGGCAGCGGCGCCGGGTCGATGACGAGGGCGGCGGCGGTGGAGGACGACTTGGTGGCGACGAGGGCATGGCGCTGGGGCGGAGGTGCCGACGGCAGCGATGGATGGCAGTGGCCGACGGGGCAGGCGGCGAAGAAAAGACGACGATGAGGAGCAAGAGAGTCGGGCTCCGGGTAGATGGCGACGTCGGCGGCGCGGAGGTACCGACGGCGGCACCACGGCGGTGTAGATGGCAGACCAGAGACAGCAGGCAAACGACAGGAGCCAGAGGAGCGAAGAGGGGAAGCTGGGCTCCGGTTTGAAGTAGATGGCGGCAGGTCCGGAGCTCACCGGCGGTGGGGATCGAAGGTAACGACGGCGGCGACGTCGTCCAAGCGGTGGGGAGGGGTAGATGCCGGCGACGACAAGGCCGAGTGGGGAACAGCACGGCGCCCAGCGGAGAAGATGGAGGCGACGGGGCAGCCGTTCTTGATGCTCACCGGCGACGGGAGGAGGCGGCGTCCGCGACTGGGGAGCATAGCAAGCACGGCGGCACTGGGAACTCCAGTTGGGGACGGCGGTGACTGGGCAAGGTAGCACGGAGAGGAGCCGAGCGGCAGCCGGATGCGGGGCACTGAGCGGCTGCATGGTGCGCAGGGGAGGAGTAAGCCGAGACGGCGGTGAAGATGGCGACGATGGCACTGCAACGCGGAGGCGACGCCGACAACCGGACACAGAGCGAAGTAGGGAGTTGGCCGAGAGAGGCAACGGGCCGAGATGCTCACCAGCTGCAGGCAGGATTCGCAGAGAAGACACCGACGACTGAGCACCTAGCGGCGGCAGAGGCAGGGCGCGGCAACAGCGGCGGAGGCAGATGGGAAACAGGGGCGGCGACCTCGGCAGCAGGGCGACGGGACGGTGGCGACGCTCTCAGGATGCAGGGAGGCGACGCTCGGGGTGGTGGCGGCTCTGGACGCACAGGCAAATGGAGGCGGCGGCAGCGCAGGACAAGGCGACGTGGCAAGGCGAGCCCAATGCGCGGCGGCGCGGCTGGGGAGGCGCGGCAGCTAGGGCGCGGCTAGGGCACCGAGGAGGCGGTTGTGATATATATAGGAGTGGCGGCGGGTGGCGGCTGCGCCCGGATTCGACGGCGGCGGCGGCAGCGCTGGGCTGGGCCCGTGGAGGCCGGGGCGGCACGGGGCGATGGAGCAGCGGGCCAGACCGGGGTGGAGCGCGGCGGTGGTAGGCACGGCGGTGGCGATGGGCCGAGGGGAGGCGCGGCAGGCCGGGCTTGGTTCAGCCTCCAGGCCGGGAGAAGAGAGGAGAGAGGAGACCGAAGGAGAGAAGAAAGAAAAAGGACGATGAACAGGAGAGAGAAGAGGAAAAGGAAAATAAAAGAAAAGATGGGGAAAAAAGAAAGGAAAAGAGAGGGGTTTTCAGGGAAAAATTCTAAAATTCGGAAAATTGGAATTTATGAATTCGAGGAATATTTCTAAATCAAAATTGTGGAAATATTCAGAATTTTGGGAATATTCCGGTACTCAGAATATATATACATACCTACATACATATATATATTTGAGAATCGGAGACCACTTGGAGAAGATTAGGAAATGGAATATTTTATGGGATTCAGAGAATGAAGAATATTTTCTCGATGGAAATTTGGGGAGTAGAATATCGGAATATTCGAGGAATATTTGGGGAATCAAATATCGGATTATTCTTTGGGTTGGGAACTGAAGGAGATTTTTCAGGAACTGGGAAATGGAATATTTCGAATAAAATATTTTGGGATAAGGGAATTGACAAGGGTGTTTTATTGGAACTGGAATTTGGAGAAATCTCAAACGATTGGGGATTTGGGTTTATTTCGACGGAAAAGGGGTTTAAGGGAATATCTGGGATTTATCTCAAAGGGAAGTATAGATATTTCGAATAGAGAGGATCTTGGATTGGGAGTCCAAAAGAGTTCTAGAGTTTCAAAAATGAATAAATCCGGTAATTCCGTATTTAGGTTTTTGAGGTGACTTTAGGGTTCTGGGAACGACACAAAACCCTAGAAGAAAAGGGAGTCAGAGTTCATAATGAACAGGGAGACTTTAAAGGACTGAATCAGGAACAACCCGAATAGGGAAAGGAAAAGGAATTTATTTATATTTATTTAATTACTTTAGTGATCTTTATAGCATTAAAATTAATTCTGTAGCTCTGAAAAATCTGAGAAAATTTCAAAGAGTTTATTAAATCATGGGGAATTTACCAGAAGTAAATGCCACCACGAAACACAAAGATTTTATTATTGTAAATACTCAAACGCTTAAAATACTCCAACAAAACCCTTGGAATATAAAAGTATCCAAGTATTTATTTAAAGATTTAAACTTGGGATTTTTAATATTGGAAATTTCAAAATTTTATTCAAACTCTTTTCTCAAACAAAAATTTCTAGTGTATTCTTATATTTCCATTTACCCGCGATAATTTTTAATTAAGACAATTTTCAGGGCGTTACACACAGAGAGTGGTTTTACTGCTCAAACCTTGAACCCTCTCTACCCCTTTTCTCTGGTGCTCCACCAACCGCCCTACCAAGCTGGTCATCAGTGCCAATCTATGAAGAAATGGGGCAGGTATACCAGTTGATGGAGAGGATCAACCATCTGAAGAGCACGGGGCTGACTAGTTCCTAGGTGGCAAGGTGCTTCCTCAATCACCGCACTAGACCACTGAAGGCCAGGAGCCATTTCAGCTGGGACTACTAGGGCAAAGATGACCCCATCCGAGAATACCCCGATGTAGCCGACAAGAATAAGGTTACTGATACCTTGCTCATCTTCTTTGTCAATGGGGTGATGGAGACCGAGAATGAGGAGCGCACCCCCAAGCCCTACTGCAAGGGCAGGTCCCGTCCAAAGCTAACCTTGAAGATATTGATGCTAGCTTGTTATTCACCTATGATGAATATTTGTTGATATCTATCCTGGCTTGTTCTGCAATGCATGACACATATATTGTTGAAGTGACTTTCTCCGGTGCTTGGAATTAATTAGGATCGTTAATCATCTCTAATCTAACACAGTAGAATAAGAGGTACCGATGAAAGATCCGAAGTGTGGGCCAGGTACTAAAGGTGAAGGTTAAAATAGTAATTGTCTTCCTCATCAGCACAACGGCTCACAGACAACCGCCACCCTCCTCAGGTCGCCGCACTCCCCGCCCTCAGCAGTTGTCCCTCGTTGGTAGTATTCTCCAGTGGCGAACCTCCACCGTCTCATCAAGCACATCGCTCAACACCGTACGCCGCGACGCCACGTGACACAGCCCATTTTCTCGCTAGCGGGTCCTCGCAATGCCGTCATTGCCTCTCGGATCTGCAGGTGTAGGTAGCGGCGAGCAGTAAGTCTCGGTGACCTCAGGCACTGGGCGAGCGGCAGTGGCGGCGGGAGAGCAGCGGCAACGGTGGCAGGTGAGCAGCGGCCACGGCAGCAGGTGAGCATGCTCGGCCTCGCACCTCGGCAGGGCCTCGGCGGTGGGCGAGCAGTGGCTCAGCGACCTCGGGGCAGGCGAGCAGTGGCTGGACGGTGGAGCGGTGGGCAAGCAGCGGCCTCAGTGATGATGGGGGCAGGGGTTTGATTCATAGGTAAGATAACTATCGTTTTGGTGGAGCGACATCGCGATGGGTTCAGATAAAAGACTCGATCCTGCAACCTTGCTAGAATACTTGGTTATCACCGTCGTACAAATAGGTTGCGTCGCAAGAAGGCTAATCCTGTGTGAAATAAAGAAACAGTAAGAAATCGAAGTACAACTCAATTGCAGTGACATTGTAGATGAAATATTAAGCACTCGAAATTGAGGGCTTCAAGCGATGACGGTGACTTTGAAGATATTGATCTATAAGCAAACTGAAACTACCGTGGGCGGTGGGTATGGAATATATAGTCTAAGGATGTCAACCCCTGGATGTGCCCTTTAATGGGCTTAAGACATCTGGCATGCACGGACAAAAGACGGTGAGCAGCACCTGGCAATTCTGAATGCTGATTGTTTTTTGAGATTCCTGTTGACTCGGTGGAATTTGGACGTTAAACCAAAGCATTGGGTTCGCTTATGAAATTATCTTTCACATGCATATGTGGTTGTCGAAAACCAGGAGTCGTTGCGTGCTGGGTGTCCTTTTAGCTACAGGTAGTCTGAAGGCCGAGGTAGATCGACTCGAGTTGGAACTGGGCTCGGCTTGTTTGGGTGTCCGCTGGTCTTCTCAGCTCCCCACCTTCTGCAGTATATTATGATCTTTCAAATGTTTCTAAGTAAGATCACATATTAGGTAGCAATTATTTTCCAAACTATGAAAAGATCGCTTAAGATTTAGCTCACTCTAGATTTTAATTGTTGCATTCGAGCTCGGGTCATTGGACCTTGCATAAGGTTGGAGATCAGCGGGTGCATCCGAGGAGTGATGTCTATCATCCTCTCCCTCTTGCCGCCATTTTTGCCCGTTGTGCTGGTGAGTGGAGTGCGTCCTCTTGACTCAAAATCGCATCTTCTTCTCCCAAGTATGGCTTCAAACTTGCAATGTTAAATTTCTAAGCTAATCCGAACTCGGTGCAACTCAGTTTATATGCATTTGTTTTTATTTCTCATTATTCTTAAAGGACTCGGCAGCTCTCGGCATTAATTTAGACTTACGCAACTCTGGAAATCTATCTTTTCTCAAAGTGCAACCAAACAATCACCCGGTTTAAGTGTAATTCTCTTTCTGACCTTCACTACAGCAATTCTATACTTTTCTTTATTCATCTTTTCACTATTTGCTTTAGTGTTTCATGTAATTTAGAATAAACTCAGCGGCGCTCCTTAGCATCATTATGTGTTCTCTAGTGGTAGGTAAAGGCAAAAGATTAATAGGAGCACGGGGTTAATCATACACTACGTGGAATGGACTTCTTGGTGGTGGAGTGTTCCCGCCCTGTTATACTGCAAACTCACATGCGGCAAACACTCTTCCCACAACTTCAAATTGCGCTTGCAAGATTGCTCTCAACATGGTGGACAGGTTTATTCGACTCCCCGTAGTTTGTCATCGTTTGGGGACGAAAAGTTGTAGAAAACAGCAACTTTGTTCCAATTTATTCACAAAGCGGCTCAAAAATGACTCAAGAATTTTGCAATCATGATTTGAAAAGTGAAGCATCAACTACAAGCGAACGATTCTTGAAAGAATAGGGTCAGCAATATGAAACGCATCATCGCTTTTATGACAGGAATAAAATGTGCGCATCTTAGAGCGAACGATAACCACACAAAAATATATCTCTTCCCTCTTAGTCCTTGGCAATCCCAAATAAAGTCATAGATATAGTCAGCCCAAGAGGTAGAAGGAACACGGAAGAGAATATACAAACCATGTGGGTTCAACCGCGACTTAGCTTTTTGCCACGTGGCCACTGAGCCACAACCGCTCTACATCTCGTCTATCCTGGCAAAAGAGTAGGTGGCAGCACTCCTCCGTCTTCTGGCACAAATGTCCGCATTAATCTCTCCATGTGCTTCTGCAACATAAAAGCGAACGGAACAATGGAATGTATAAGGCGGTTAGCTCTAAACAAACCCATCATGTAACATATTTGTTCGCCATGTACACCCTCTGTACAATTCTCCATAGACACATCTTTAAACTCATATCATTAGCATACTCGTTCTTTAAATTGTTTCAGGCCCAAATATCGACAATCAGTTGGGACAGTATAGTATATCGTCTAGACAAGCATCAGCAATAATGTTATCTTCCCTTTCTTGTGTTTGATGAATAAGGAAGATTCAATAAAATTCAACCACTTAGATGTCTACGATTCAGTTTGTTTTGACTTCTAATATGTTTAGCTGATTCATGATCGAGTGAATAAAAATTTCTTAGGCCTAAATAATGTTGCCATGCGTTTCTAAGAACGAACAAGAGCATACAATTCTTTTATCATACGTGGAATAATTGAGAAATGCCCATTTAATTTCTACTAGTAAGCACGGTTTACCTTTGCATAAGATGCACAATGCCGATTCCACTAGGATCATGACATTCAAGCTCAAAGGGTCTTACAAATTAGGAAGTTGTAGCAATGGCGCTGAGTAAAGCTGTCCTTTCAGAGAGCAAGGACGCCTCTTGTGCTTCCTCCCTGAAACGCAACGCCTTCTTTGTCAACTCGTTCAATGGAGGCAGCAATGGTGCTGAATCTTCAAAAGCGGTGGTAAATCCTGACAGGTCTAGAAAGCTCCGCACTTGTGTCACGGTGGTGGGCATGTGGCCCAGCTCTGTATAGCATGCACTTTGGCCTCATCTACCTCAATTCCTGCGAGGTCACAACATAGCCAAGAATGATACTCGTTCGGTGCAAAAGTGCACTTCTCGAGGTTACAAATAACGTGCAGTACGCAAGCATCAAAACCAGCACGGAGATGATTAAGAGTTCAATTAAAGACTTGCTGTATATCAGATATCATCAATACCACAAATTTGCCAATGAATGGAGTAAAACTCGTTCATTAGACGCATGAAAGTGCAGTGGAATTAGTTAAACAAAAGGCATTACTAACTCATCATATAAGCGAACATGGTTTAAAGCAGTTTTTCCATTCATCTCCTATTTCATTCCTTATTTGGTGGTATCACTTTCAAGTCTACTTTAGAGAAAAATATAGAACTCTTAACTCATTAAGCATGTTGTCTAGCCTAGGGATAGGATGGACGATCTTATTGTGATATTGTTATGGTCTACAATCTACACATATGGGCAATACCATCTTTTTTTGGAACAACAATAACTGGAAGGATAAGGACTGGCTCTCACGTACATACCACGGTCTAAAAGGTCTTGACTTGGCGCTGAATCTCCTTAGTTCCTCGGGGTTGGTTCTGTAGGCAGCTCGATTTGACAGACTCGCTCGGGAATCAAGTCAATTTGGTGCTCAATCCTCGAATGGGTGGAAGACATGGGGTATTTCAGTGGGAAACACGTATATATTCCTGCAAAAGGTTAGTGAGCGAGGTGGCAAAGTTGCTAGCTATATCATCAGTGGAAATAAAGCATTTTGCATATCAAGCATAGCACATATTAATCTCTGAAGATAGTTTTAGTAGCAGCATAACGGATTTTTTTATTTATTGCTTGCTGTTTTTCATGTTTTAGCATAATTGTTAGTATCATAGCGTCTTCTCTATCAGCTTGTATAATTTGTGCGGGGTCATAGGTAGCAAAGTAATTTTTTTGTCTTATCGCATAAGTGTATATTTATTTACTTCTACATGGTGTATAGCATCATTATCAAATTCCATGGACGCCAATAAGAGAGAACAAGCCTGCATCGGTACCTACATCACAATCTCAAAATAGAGTATGTACGCAGGGAAAATGCAAACCCGGGTTATTTGTGTTACCTTTGCCTTACCCGAGTCGTTGAGCACTGAATATGGTACGGATATGGATGTGGCTGGGTAGTCAATTCAAGTCTTCTTGACGCAAATCAGAACTCACAAGTTGTTGCAGCTTCCTCCGTCAATGATGACTTGTGCACGCCGATTTTTATGAGAATAAATCTGAAATAAGTTGTGCGCGTTGCATCTTTTCTGGGCTTCCTCCTCTGTGTATCGAGAAAAAACATCTCGTGTACATAATGGCTCGATGGGTTTCTTGCATCGTCTATGCTCAAAAGAAAGCCTCTCCACCATGATCATTCGTCCGAGGCAGCTTCATCAAATATTTCGTTCTCTACAATCAGTAGTGTTAATGTAGCCTCTCTTCTGTAGCAATGTATATCCGTTGCTAGGACAATCTTTGCAACGTGACCAAGTCTGGAGCGGTGGAACTGAATGGAAGAAGAGCGTCGGTGGAAGCCATAGATGATGCACTCTTGGCCGGCTCCTGCAAATGAGTCTTACAGATTCCATGGTACGCGCGGCTGAAGGTGAAGGAGCTGAAGATCGTGTGCTCTGCTGGGTGGTGGGAGGATGAGCACTCGACGAAGGGAGCGGTTTCGTTGGCCGTGTCGTCGTTGATCTTGGGCGTGAAGGAGCTGCTGAAGTTGCTGCTCCGGCTCTTTGCTGTTGTCGTCCCTGCAATTCTTTTTCTGCAAGCATAGCAAGCTGGAAAAAGCGGTTGGTAGTAGTAATTCTTTATAATCAACAATATCCTGAATTTCACGCTCAATCCACTCATAAAAACGATACCACTTTATCCTCCGGATCTCTACTACCACAGACGTATCATGCCTTTTGCAGCTGCTGGCATAATATTTGGACAGACATTTTCCTATCTAAGCGCTGCAATTTCTTACGCAAATCACGTTTATAAGGAGGAATAAAGCGTCACGCATTGCTTCTTTTAGCCTATCCATGACTCAGGTTGTAGATGCAAATTAGCTAGTTCTTGTGCACAGATTATAGCAAAATCTTTATTCACTAGTAGCTTGTCTAACCTTAGTTGATCAGGTACAAGGTGGGAAGCAATTTTTGTTCTACTGTCATCTTCCAATCAAGATATTCCTCAGCATCATATTTTCCATAAAAAGGTGTATGGTAATTTTATTTTAGCATAAGGATCATTCATTATTAAACATCACCACGATTGTGCTGATTTTCATTACCTCCCATACTGTACGATTGGTGAAGTATTCGACGCAGAGTGTTCTTGCATGTCGCCCGGGCATCAACTAGACCATCGTCACCGTAGACAACACCCTCGTCGAGGATCCCGTCGTCGTCCTCGTCTTTGTTGTCATCATTGGTCTTTGGATGGTTGGCCTCAAGCTATTGAACCTTCCGGGCAGTGTGGGACACTCGCTTGTCCACGTTCTCAAGCGAATGGCCGACGTCCTTCATGGCCATTTTGACTACATCCGTTAGCTTGGCCACCTCTACTAGCATCTGCTCCTTCAGGTCCTGCAAGTCACTTTTCAAAGCAGGTTCGTCGTTTGGCATGGTTAGTTATCAAATAAAATCCCTATCACTATTATGGGTCAGTGGAATCACACCCTCACTCATATCTTACCGAGTTCTTACCAAGTTCTTACCAATGCAAGCAGTGGATGGTACAACCGGCGGCTGGTTTGTGATACCTGTGAGGAAGTGGCACCGAGATTGCAAGGATCTTTTTCTGTACTGATCTGAAGAATATGTGAAGCTTGGAAGGCACACAAAGAGAAAAATATGTATATGTGGCACACAAGTCAGTAACAGATAGCAATGCTAAATTATAGTCCCAAATACCTGTTCTTGTTGTTGGCCTAAAAGTGTTCCAAGTACAGGTGTGTGACAAACAGGGTGGTGAAAAAGAGTATGATGAACAGCAAGAGTATCAGAATCAAGGCACAAGACAGCACACACTAACACAGCTCAACTTGGTGTTCTCTATGTGCTCCTCTAAATATTGTTCCTCTTTTGCCCCTCTCTTTTTTTTCTCTTTTTTGGGCTGTTGTTGTTTTTTTGGGAAAATTTGACTTTTTCGTTTTATTTTTTTTATTTTTTTTTGCCTTAGGAGCACACAAGAAGTAACCACAGAAAATTTGAGCTCAAAACAAGTGAAAGACGTGGCCTGTGGAATTTTCAGAAGATGCACCCAAAATTGAGAAAAAGCTTGCGGGCTCGGAAAGATGATCTTCCGGGCTGTTTTACAGAAAAATAAAATCGCTGAACCTGCTGAAGGGGGGGACAGACGGATGCAAATTTTTTTTCTAATTCTGAAACATATATGGTTTTTTGAAAATGTAGTTCATATGCGAAAGTTATGCTTGTTTTACGAACGATTTCGAATTAGAGGACAAAACAGAAAGAAGGTGCGAAAAATTGTCGTCGGCAGCTAGGATTTGACAGAAATGGTGGGGAAAACACACGAACTGGACTCGAACACAATCTAACCAGCAACAAGACCTCGACCTAGGACACAAACTCAACACGACGGACTCTGAGACTGAAAAATGCAAAGGCTATGGCGCGGATGGTTGTAGGACAGGAAAAACAAGTATGGCAGTAGACTATGGGACGAAGGCGAAACACTCGACTATGGGTAAGATGCGAACCTAACGGTATACCTGAAGCTCTGATTACCACTTGATGGGGGCGGGGGTTCCTGATCTTCCGTCAGGTACAGATAACTATCGTTTTGGTGGAACGCGACACACCGATCCGGCTTCAGATCAAAAGACCAGATCCCTGCAACCTTAGCACCACGACTCCTCTAGTTATCAACCGTGTCACAAATCCAGTTGATCTCGCCAAGAAGGCTAATCCCTGCCTGCGAAACGAAGAACACAAGCAAGAACTCGAAAGTACGCAACTCAATTGAAGTGACAATTGCACATGAATGATTAAGCACTTGAAATTGGGGTTTCACAGCCGATGACGGCGACTGTTCAAAGATAGATTGATCTAAAGCAAAACCCGAAACCTAACGTGGGCGGTGGCTATGGAATATATAGTCTAAGGATCATCACACCCCCTGGACGTGCCCTCTAACGGGCTCTAAGACGATACACGGCCCAACGGACCAAAAGAAGGTAACGCAACACCCTAGAAGATTCTGGACGCTGACTTGTTTCGACGATTCTCGTTGACTCCGGTGGAATTTGGATGTCAAACCAAAGCCATTGGTTAGCTTATGAAATTATCGTTCCATGCATATGTGGATTGTCAAAAACAGAGTCCGTATGCGTCCTGGGCGTCCATTTTACTGCAGGCTAGTCCTGAAGGCCGAGGTAGACTTGAACTCGAGTTGGACTGGGCCTCCGGCTTGTCTTGGGTGTCCTTGCTGGTCTTCTCCGCCTCCACACCTCTCTCCAAGTACTTCATGATCCTCTCCAATGTTCCTAAGTAAGATAACATCATTAGGTAGCAATCTATTCTTAAAACTATAAAAAGGATTGCTTAAGAACGAGCTCACCTCTAGATTTAATTGTCGCATTCGAGCTTGGGTCATTGGACCTTGCATAACGGTTGGAGGATCAGCGGGTGCATCCGAAGGAGTGATGTCCTCATCATCGACCTCGGCGGCAGGCAAGCAGCGCATTGGCGACCTCCGGCGAGCAGCTGGAGGCAGGCCAGCTTGCTTTTTTTATTTGTTAAACAACGTTAGTGCCGGGAAATAATTTGACCGTTTGGCTTATTTCCTATTCCTAATTTGCCCTTTAAACATCAACAGCTGATATTGCTTGATTTAGAAGGTACGTGAGGTACCTTCCAAGCATTGTAAAAGGTCTCATTGTTGAAATACTCGCAGGACTATGAGGAGTTCGATAATGACTCCTAAGATAAACCGGCCACAAAATCGAAGAAGCGGCCAGCCAGCCCTTCTGCCGCCCAACCCAGCCCCAAGAGGGCTGGGAAACGACCAATTGAAGACCCAGGCAAGAAGAAGAGCACACCGAGTGCAGTGCTGGAGAGCCTAAAGATCAAAGATCCTGTCAGTTTAGCCCATAGGCCGCTAGGCTCGAGACCGGCACCACCAAGCCCGAGGCCAGCACCGCCGAGCCCAAGGCCAGCGCTAACTAGCCCAACAGTTGGCAGCTCGCCGCCACTGAGCAGGCTCTCAAGCCTCTCACCGACGTCCTCAGGAGCACCTCTATGGAAATTTAAGACTTCCAAGAGGTAATAAAAAATCTTCAATCTTCTGAGAATCTTGAATGATGTGGTAGTGTCTTGATATTTGATGTGTTGTGCAGGAAGTGAATTGACATAGATCCCAAGGGGACTATGCCACTACCTCTTGCCACCGAGCCCATCCCAGCAGAACCAGAGCCAGTAATGCTACCTATCGAGCCAGAGGCTGCCCTAGCTGCTGAAGCTGAAACAGTCCTGACAACAGAGCTACCAGCGCCTGCCAACCAGGCAGTGGATGCTGAGTTGCAGCTCTAGCCCCCGAGCTGATCCCCGAAGTCCCTGCAGCTGTCGAGCTCAGGGCCAGGACCCCATCACTAGCGGTGTCAACATTTTCTGGTGATGGTGATCTCCCCAGGCTTGAAGCTCCCCCACCAAATTGCTCGAGGACATTCTACTGGGTTATCCCCGAGGGAGTAGTAGAAAGCTTCGAACACGATGAACAAGCAGCACTGAGAGAACAAAGGAATCTGATGTATGCTGCAATTGCCGCGTCTAAGTGGATCTAGGTATACTATGAATCTTGCCATGTTGAATGCTTGACAATTTCTGCAGATTTGATATTATGCCTATTGACTCTGATTTCCCCTGGTTTGTGTTGAGCAGAAGATCATTGATCACTCGGAGCAAATGAGCAAGGTTCTAACCCAGCTTGCTCCTTAGTTGCAACAATTGCGTCAGCTCCAAGTGGCTAAGGACTACTTGGAGCGAACCAACCAAGAGAGGGAAATGTGGCTGAGGGGGTCGGTAAACAAGCTCAGGGATGAAAACTGGGCCCAAGCTGAAAAGATCAGAAGTAAGTCCTCTGCATTGTCCTCCTGAGTGAATCTTGAGTAGATTTCCTCAGCATTATTGATTCCTGACTACCTTATTGAGTTTTGGCTACAATCTTAATTCCTTGACTGTTTTGCATTGCAGCCCTCAAAGCCGAGCTAAAAGCCTAGACAAAGGAGAGGGAAAAGCTGGAAAAAGAACTGAAGAAAGTGGAGAAAACCAAAGCCAACATGGAGGCCGACTATGCCAGTAAGTCTCCTACTTGACCACGATCTTAGCCCAATTGGTTGTTGCTCCAACTGCTTGTCTTGGTTAACCAATATTCTTGCCGATGTGTCTAAACAGTTTCGAAAGCCAACGCCCAGGTTCAGTTTGGCACCTTTGCGGAAGAGATTAAGATGATCAAAGGATCGCGGGAAGCCATTGTTGAATCCGTGAAGGTGCTCCTGGACATCATGCAACCTCATCATCCTAGGACTAGCTCCAGTTCCATCACCCAAGTGGCCGAACGCCTCAGCGAAGCCCCGAGTCTCTTGAAGAA
The DNA here is from genome assembly GCA_003991445.1 of Oryza meyeriana var. granulata. Classification (NCBI taxonomy): domain Eukaryota; kingdom Viridiplantae; phylum Streptophyta; class Magnoliopsida; order Poales; family Poaceae; genus Oryza; species Oryza meyeriana. The sequence continues at coordinate 183,744 of RYFJ01000873.1, forward strand.
GTACTCGGATGAGCGTGTAGCTGTCGGCGTCACCCAAGCTCTCGCAATGACCAAATCGATCTACCCTAGGGTAGACATCGAGGCCATTGGTGAGGGTTTTGCCGAGGGGACAACTCCTGAAGAGGCGCTGGAGCTAATAAGCCAGGTAAGGGCAATCGCGGAGGCAGTAGCCAGGGACCTGGGCATGTAAAAATAGAACAATTATGCAATCGGTATCCACTAATGAACATGCATGACTTTTGTAAAGAATGCTACTAAGTACTTGCTTATTCTAAGTCGTCATTAGCTTTACCCGACTACGTAGTCTACGTTGAGTATATCGAGATAAACTTAGGAAAAAAGTTCACCTCGCAGAGCTATACTCAGGCAAACTTAGCATAATCGTTGTAGAACTTCGTGACCTAGATAAAACAAGCTCGGATTTTATTAACAAGACGTATAATACATGCAGCACCCGACTCACTACTCGGTTGGGACAAGTGATGTAGTGAGTTAGAGAAATGAAACTTATTCATGTAACATACCAAAAAAATTGTAAAGAAATAAAAGTGATGTATGAAAAGCGAGAGGCAATGAAAATACATCTCTTATGCTAGCATAATAACTTTTTCCATGTTTTGATTGAAGCTCTTGCATTTTGCCGATAGGTTTAATATAAAATCATGAGAAAGTTTCTATAATCGGTATACAACACAACTTATCTACTGTAAATTTTTTATGATTTTATCAATTCAGTAAGTACTTCAATAAAATCCCTCAAATAAGCTAGACTAGAGAGCTAGCTAAAAATGAATGGGTATACTTCTAAAATTCACCAAATAAAAAAATGAAGACTAATCAAGCAGTGCCCTTCTACCAGAGTATGGGTCAACATGAAACTTTCAACCAGAAATTTTGGTTTAATTTATCTCCCAAAGGAACCACATAAAATGACAGGAGAAAAGGTCTAGGGAATTAATTTAGAATGCAGGAAAAACTGGGTCACTATCCTTACTTTGCAAATTCACCAAAGATAAACCAGATCACCTCTAGCTATGAAATTTGGTCAGCAGGATAAGTACATCCTTCTGTACCTCCAGTAATTTTTCCCAGATTTATACTCCTTGGTAACTTGGTAAAACACCTGAGTAAAGATTGCATGTTGGACAGCCCACAGGACTTGGTCTCTAGAGGATTCTTCTCTCAATTTCACTTCCATGTGGGACCCACAAGACCATGGCCCACTTGTAAACCTCAGCACTGCTTGGGACAGACTGTTTCACCCAAAATCCTAACCATCCTCCTCACTTTCACCTAGAACATCACTACAAGAGCCCACTAGTCATGGACCAAACCTAGCCAAAAATGTGTAGAACAATGTTGTCTTACATGTGGGACCCACCCTGGACACTGTGAAACTGAAGCAACTCAGCATTTGCATGACAAACGTGTCAGCATCTCCTTCTTCTCCCTCCCTCAGTATACAAAGCAGCCCTGGACAACACAGCCCTTGGAAACCTCGACCATTTCACTCCAAACCGCGCCTAACACCTCTCCTCCTCTTCCTGTTCACGTTCCCACTGAAGAAACCAACAAAATCCCCAAGGATCACCAGCGGTGAAGTCCTTTTCTCTGCCATAGATACTATTCGATCGAGCCCGAGCTAACTCCGGTGAGCTCCATCCTTTCTTAACCCCATGAACAAGATCTCCAGCTACTAACCATCCCATTTTCATACTCGGCAACCCTAGGTTCGCTGGTCGAAGCAGCTGTGCTGCCACCGTGCACTGTCTCTACTCTACAGAACCGCCGCTGTGACGTCATCGCCGTTTCGGCCGATCTAGGACACCGCCGGTTGAGCCCTTGCACCAACATCGTCGCCGCACCTCTAGGAGCCCGCCGACTGGAGGAATCGAGCTGGGAAGCCCTAAACCACGAGATCCATCATCGTTTTTCCCGATCCCGATTTGAGTCGCCGCTGCCGATTCCGCCGTCCCTGGTAGGTCTCCGTTCGATTCATTGCACAGGAGCCATCCCTAGGAAGCTTATAACCTGGTAGACACCTTGTCTTAGCCGCAGGCTGACTGGAGCAAGCTGCCACCGTGGGACAGAGAGATCTCATCGCCGCCGAGCCGTCTCCGACGTTGCTGCCACTGCACAGACCTTGCCGACTTCTTCAGACCCCACGGTGAGAACCTAGGCACCTGATAGACACACATCCATGCATTGGTTTGGCTGGCTTAGGTCCATATAGCGATTCACCTCGTCGACCCGAAGGTAGCTGCCGCTGGAGCTCGCCGTCGGCAAGATTCCGGTCATCCCGACTAGCGAGACCACCACCGATAGCTTCGCCTGGATCCCCACTTCATTTTCTCTTTTGGTTGCTACCCGAGCCGAGCCGCCGTTTGCCGCCGCCGCCGCCGAGAAGCTCGCCGACTCTGCTCTGCCTCGCTCCTCTCTGTTTTATCTCACTGGCATGTGGGACCCACTCGCCAGAAAGGATTAGCGGGCGAGGACCCAATCGCAAAGAAATTAAAACTTGTAGGGTTGCTTAGTGAAATAAACACTCTATGACATGTGGACCTGAGGACCTAGACGTAAATGACCTAAAACCGATGGACTCTTAAAAAAATCACCTCACACGTGGCCGAGGACCGCGGGTTCCATTTCTGGAAATCCTAAGGACTTTTCTGCAAAGTTCCCTCTCACTGACCAGTGGACCCCCTCCATTTAAAATCTGAATATATAAAAAAATAACAAAAGTGTTAATTTTCAACTGAAAAATAGGATAACTTGTAAAATTCATAGTAAATTCATTTTAGCTCCATTTGGGATGAACCAAATTTCAGTAGATTCAAAAAATTATGTTTTTTAATGTGGTGAACTAAAAAGTGGCACTTTCTATACAGCAAACTTGCCTAAAAATTATGGGAATAGAAAAAAAGGTAAAAATGGGCTTTAACTAGAAAATTCATATGAAAATCTTCCTAGCTCAGAAAAATGTCAAACCAATTTTGTAATTCTTAGAAAGTGTATAGTTTCCATTTATGAACTCATTTTTCACAGAATTAAGCCACAAATAATCAGTACATTTTATACTCTTAAAAGGACACATAAAACTTGTAAAACTCCTATCTCACAAATGGTAAGTGCAAAAATAAAAATAATTTCACTAGAAAGTAGCTGAAACTAGTACCAAATCACTGCACAAAAATCATGCATATTAGAACATTTTGCATTTTTGCATTAATTATTGACTTTGCTTTAACTTTAAAATTTAAATTAGAAGAAGAGGCTTTGGAGTTTGAGGAGGTAGAATTTATTGAGGAACCTGAAGCAAATCTGAACCAAGGCAAGAATCCCACTACCTTTAAACATATTGCTCCTAAATTTTGGGATTATCAATGATTTCATTTTAACTTGCATCATTATTTTGCTATATATATTATATAGATTGTGGGCAATGGTAGTTAATCCCTTTTTCTGCATAACCCACCTTGAAATGTTGATAATCTACTACTTGTAACCTTAGGATGGGTAGAAGTACTTGTTATGTGCTTGCTATAAGGTATATACTTGTATATATGCTTAGACATGCCTAGCTACATACAAAATAAGTCATGGCCATCTAATTACGTTTGAAACGGGAATTTATTTACTTTTGATCAGAGATGAATATTTATGATATTTGTGAACCAAAACTGAAGGAAAACCATTTTAAAACTTGGGCAAGCAAATGGTACACATATGTGATAGTTGTGTATCGATAGGGGGAGTGTTTGCCTAGGTTGCTTAAGGACCGAACTCAGTGTCATTTCTCATGTTAAACAGTACAACCACATGCGCTAGTATGGGATAGCCATAGTGGATTAAGTTGCTATCACACCCTGATATTAGCCACATAAAATAATACCTGAGAAAATGCCTAAAGAAAAATAAATTTAAATGGCAAGAGGAATTAATTAAATAGGAAAATGCAAAATAATAAATTATCATGGCCGAGAATATTTTTCTTATGTTCTCCTTACCAAAATACATTAATTGGATTTTCTCTGGAATTAATTTCGCTCTGGAAATCATTTTCCTTTCTTTTCCTTTCGGTTTTCTCTTTTTTCTTCTTTTACTCCTCCACTGGGCCGCCGGCCCAGTACTGTGCCGACGGCCTCCGCCAGCTCGCGCGCGCCTGCCAGCTGCCTCCTCCCGCTCTCTCTCTACGCTGCGGGCCCACTGTTGGGCCGCTCGCCCGCGCACCCCGTTGACAGGCCGGGCCCGCCTATTAGCATCATCTTCCTCCTCCATCCGAATCGGGTGGAGGGGAAAATCCCCGGAGCTGTCTGATCCGGCGGCGCTTCCCGCCTCCTCCCGCGCTCGCCTCCAGTTCAAACGGAGCAGGACCGAGTCCGTGCCCACTCCCCCACGTCCTGCGGCGTCTTCGTCCCCTCTCCCTCGTGAATCTCGCGCACATTCCTTGCCGCCATCGCCCACACTCCCGTGCACGATTGGAGCCGTTACGGCCTCATTCTCGCCCAGCCGAGCGCATAAAAAGCCTCTCCATCCTCTCCTCCGCCTTTTCCCCAAGACGCCGAGCCTCCCCGTGCCCTAGAACCCTGTCGCCACCACGCATCCGAACCTCCGCCGCTTTACACCAACTCCGGCCGTCACTCGCCGCCGATATAGAGGCCGCCAAGACACACCGTCACCGCCATCACCTCCGCCGTGCCATGTCGCTCGTCGGCCGCCACTCCGTGGAAGCCAAAGCCCGCTGGGACGCTTCGCCCTCGTGTGCGGTGAGTTCAGGTTCTCCTCATCCTCTCCGGCCGGCAAATTCCGCCGCGCCGTGTCTCCGTCCTCCGACATAATTCCTTTTCCGTCCTCCTCCTCTCTCAGGGCACCTCGGCCGCCGCCTCTCGCTCGTTCCCCGCCATCGGAGCACCATTGCCGACGTCATCCGGTAGCCACCGCCGCTACCTCCTCGCCGCCATCGTCCTCGCGCCGTCGCTCGCCACCGTGAGTTGCCGGTGAGAATCCCCGCCGTCTCCCCGTCCCTTTTCGCCTCTTCGCGTGCCCGCCGCCGCGCCGGTGGTCGCCGGTGACCATTGGGTCGCGTGCGCGCCGCCGCCTCCCGCTCGGGATGGCCAGCGTGGCCACCGTTCCCCGGGGCCATCTGATCTGCCTGGTGGCAGATCGGGGCCGTCCGTTGGCCGCCCCTATGGCCGCCCGCGTGGTCGCCGCGTCAGCGCCATGTGTGCGCCGCGTGGTGCGCCCATTTTCGGCTCGGTGGACCAAGTCCACTGTGCGCCGACGCCTTGAGTCTCTGTCGGGTGGAGCCCGCTGGTCGGCGCCGCCTCCCCCTCGGGTAACGCCATAAATCGGATTAATGCACATTAAATTGCTTGTTAATTATATTTGCACTAAAAATAACAGTAAAACTTCAATAAATCATAACTAATTCATACGAACTATGATTAAGTCCATTCAAATTTCATTAAATCCAGAAAAATGCCAAGAATTCATTAAAAATACTTTCAGCCCATGTTTGTTTGCCCACATGTACTGTTTTTAATTGTTTATGCATTGTTTATTGTAGAAACCGACGCCGGTAATTCTCCTGTGTATTACGAGGTCGTTGCAGAGTACCTTGAGCCAGAGCAAGGCAAGTCGCACTGTTCCATTGATCAATTTGTACCCTTTTTCGCTAAAATTGCCTTGTTTACTTAAATAAACTGCATTATTTCTATATTTCTTGTGGGTGGGTTATAACCTATGCAATGTTAGGAGTTTGCCTTAGCTTTGAAACCTGAACCCTTGTCACCTGGGTAATAATATGATTAGGTTACTATTCTTAGGAATGCTTAGCCATGCTTAGCAACATAGCTCACATGGGAATTAATATATTATCTTTTCATATGTTTCGACTCAGTGTCGCAACAATTGGAACTTTGGATAGGTTGATGGTAAATTACTAAATTGAACCTAAATGGTGAGCTGTGGGTGTATAGTTTTGATTGTCACACCCATGGCAATTAAGGACCGGTTCGCGGGAACCACTTGGGCAACTATCGTACTTTCCACAAGCCAGCGTGGGCAACGGCTGGGCTTGAAGCATTTCCTCTCCCTCACCTAGGCACCGAAGAAGAGGGTTAGCGGGATGGAGTTGGGTCGGCCCGGGGTAGGGTTGATCGGCTACCGGATTCACCGTGGCGCAAGGGGGATAGCCTGGCCAATAAGGTGTGCCCTGTCGGCAGGTGCAACCTTAGCGTGGTGTGGATGGTTAGGGAGGGGTTGCATGAACAGTCCTGTCATAGCCTCTCACGGGACATCGTGGTGATGTACTGGCACATGGGAACGTGTGTGGGGCTGTGTCTTGTGGGTACAGTTGTACACCTCTGATCAGAGTAAACCTATTCGAATAGCCGCGCCCACGGTTATGGGCACATTGGCCAAGACTCACCGTGATTAGTCTCACCCTAGATAATGAATCTGGCTTTGTAAAACTGGTGTGGTGGAAGGTGTGAGTCCGGTCAGCCCGGTGGAGTTGACCGAAGGTGACTGGTTAGCGTGGTGTAACGCTAGCTAGTGGAGATTGGTGAGCGTGGTGTAACGCTCATCAGTGACACCTGGTGGATGTGGTGTAACGTTCATCAGCACGCCCTGGTCAACGTGGTGTAGTGTTGATCAGGAAAAACTGGTCAGCGTGGTGTAACGTTCTCCGGTGGTGACCGGTTAACGTGGTGTAACATTAATCAGTGGAATCCGGGTAATGTTGTGTAACGATACCCGGAGGAGTCTGGTGAACGTGGTGTAGCGTTCATCAGTGGAGACTGGTTGACGTGGTGTAACATCAATCAGTTGGGAATGGTTGGGCCTGGTTAGCGTGGTGTAACGTTAATCAATGGAGAATTAATGTTGTTAAATTAATCAACTTTTATGGTTTGCGAACTACTACTGTTTGCAACTGCTTTTATGCAAAATAAACTCTATCCCATCTATGTACCTTGTGCATAAGCATAATTGTGGGTGTGTCTTGTTGAGTACTGTGGGTGGTACTCAGCCTTGCTCAATTCCCCCCCCCCCAAGTGTTGGAGAACGCGTCTTACGAGGATCGTTCCGAGGAATAGGCTAGCTCTGCCGTCAAGGTGGTTGTGGGATGGATGCTGCTGATGGACCCGCTGTCTATAGTCTACGTTTTACTTTTCTGCTGCATTTTTGTAATATGATTTTACTCTGTTTGTAAGGTACTCTATATGGCAACTTGGTTTGTGTACCCTGGCTTTCCTGGCAGGGATTTTATACACATTAATGTTCAGATTTTCGGTAGCGAATTTCTGGGCGTTACAAGTTGGTATCAGAGCCGAGCTTGACCGTAGGACCAGCCAAATGGAAACCCTAAGAGCCCTCTGAAATTCCCATTTGCATATGCTTCTCATATTTGGAGTTATTTTGGGAAAAGGGGGAATTCGTTCTCGACTTGGGATAAAATCTTGGCCGTTTATTCAATTGAAACTTTTGAGTCAAGTTAAATCTAGAGTTAAAAATTTTTATTCATGGATTAGCATGGGCGTCCAATTTTTGGGGAAACACTGGTTGATCTAGGGGAAGATATGATTTATGGCATGCATAAAATATTTTTATTTGCTTTGCAAAATATTTTTAATTGCTTTGCAATTGTTATGTGAATCTTAACTGGTTTTGCAGTGGTATTTTGTTGGTCTCAAATTTGCTTACAAAATTATTTATTTGCATAAAATAGTTGTTGTTTCAAATTATTTACTGATTACTTATTTGGATCTGAGCATACATTGATTCCCCTCCTTGTCTTCTATAGATGGACAACCTCCCCAACCAGCGTGGTATTGACATGGGCGGCTTTGTGGAAGAACTACGGATGATGAGTTTCACTTTGGGGTATAGCCATGCCCCAGAGTACACTGCAGTGGGGCTCATGGAGGGTGAGCTCCCACACCGGGTCCGCTTGGAGTTACCAGGCAAGATGTACCTCTTGCCTACTATGGAGGTCGAGGTTGGTGGGCGTACCTTCAGCCATGCCTGCCAAGAAGCCGCTTTCCGCCTGATTGGAAAGCTATGTCGGATGCACCACGCTAGCCTCCACACCACCGCCTACCGCTACCTCCCCTACCGGACACATGACCAGGACTACAGTCGTTTCCAACTGGCAGACAATGAGAATGACACCACCATCGTCCACATGAGGCGGATGATGATGGCCATGGACTACATGCACGCTAACTGGGTGCGTGCTGCCTACGACCGGGAGGATGCCAACAGGACGACCATCATGGGACTCTAGAACCAGATCGACCGCCTGAAGAAGGAGGTCACGGAACTGAAGGGACAGCCGCCACCCGGTGGAGCCAGGATCCGGCTGACTTCGAGGAAGAGGACCCTTCCCCCTATGCGTGTTCAGTTGGCTCCTAGGAACGGGCCACACGCACCACCACCGCCACCAGCTCCAACACCGGTGCCAGCTCCAGCCCCAGTACCGGCACCGACGGGTGGATGGATCAGCGCGTCGTCAGGCAACGATGACTCTCAGGGGGGCACTAGCATCCACGGGGGCTTCACCTCCACTGACGACAGCAGCTCCTTCAGCTAGTCTCGCACCCACAGCGAGGCCAGTTCTTCGGCCCACAAAAGTGTGGACTACGTGGGCAGATCCAGGAGCCGCACCAACGACGAGGTGGGCAACGAGCAGGAGCCAGAGTACAACTCTGATGACCGCAGAAGTCGCTCGGAGCATTAGACATGCCACCCTTAGTTTTGTCATTTTCTTAGTTTGATTTCCTGTTTAGTTGTGATGTTAGGAGTGTTTGTTTTGTTTGGGGTTAGTGGCGACATACCGTCTGTTGTGGTATGTCCGCCGTAATTAGGAGTTGAACTGTTTTTCCTCATGTTTCCAACCAAGAATTTTAGTTAATTTAATTCAGCCACTTAATCATCACTCCTGTTTTTGAGCCACCTGTTTTTCTCCTTCTCTCCCTCTTCTCTCCCCTTCAGATGGTGAACACAAGGAGCGGTGCCTGTGCTGCCAGCGACGCCAGCGCTACTAACCAATGAGAAGGAGCACCTCAGAATCAGGGAGCACCTAACCACGTGCCACCACCGCTACCGGAGAACCCGACGTTGGCACAGGTTATTGCCAACCAAAACCAGATGTTGGCCAAGATGATGCAATAGATGCAGCAGAACAACTTGCAACAGCAACACCAGCAGCCACCCAATCCGGCCATTGCCCCTCAGTCCAAGCTGCCTGAGTTCCTGAGGGTCAGGCCGCCAACTTTTTCCAGCACCCCCAACCCGATTGATGCCAACGACTGGCTGTTGGCAATCGAGAAGAAGATCAACCTCCTCCAGTGCATTGACCAAGAGAAGGTCGCTTTTCCTACTCACCAACTCCAAGGTCCCGCATCGACTTGGTGGGACAATTTCCTAGTGACCCGCACCGCTACCACGGAGGTCACTTGGGCTAAATTCTGCTACAATTTCTGGAAGTGGCAGATTCCGGCGGGAATTGTGGCATAGAAGAAAAGGGAGTTCAAGGACTTGGTCCAAGGGAACATGACGGTTACAGAATACCTCCACGAGTTCAACCGCTTGGTGCGCTACGCACCTGAAGAAGTCCGCACCGACGCGGAGAGACAATAGAGGTTCTTGGATGGATTGAACGATGAGCTGACCAATCAGCTCCTCTCAAGCGATTACCCAGACTTCGAGAAGCTGGTGGATAAAGCCATCCACCAGGAGAGCCAGCATAACAAGGTGGATCGCAAGAGGAAGGCAGCACAGTTCCAGACTCACCAAGGACAGCTTCAACGACCATGGATGATGTTGGGCTAGCAAGGTGGACCAGCCACCATGATCGTCCATCAACAACGCCCGTTCCACCTGGGGCACTCTGGAAGCAGCAGCAATAGTGGGCAGTACAACCATCAGTCCGCTCCGCGCCCACCAATGGCGCTAGTATAGCAGGGTCAGCCAAGGAAAGACAACCGGGGCAAGAACTACGTCTGCTTCAACCGCAACGAACTAGGTCACTTCGCCGACAAGTGTCCGAAGCCGAGGCGGGTGGGACCTAGGCTCGTAGCTTCCCAGCACCCCAACGCCAATCAGCAGGTGATAAAGGGGCGCGTCAACCATGTCTCCGCGGAAGAGGCGCAGACTGCACAGGAAGTGGTATTGGGTACGTTTCTTGTGAACTCAATACCTACAACCGTACTTTTTGATTATGGTGCAACACATTCTTTCATATCCAAGAAATTTGTGGGGACACATGGGATAAAAGTAGTGGAACTTAAAATCCCCATGAGGGTTCATACACCTGGGAACCGCATGGTAACCGCTCACTATAGCCCTTTAGTGAGCCTAGAAATCCAGGGATCACCTTTTCTAGCCAATCTCATCCTCTTGGAGTCCAAAGACCTAGATGTCATCCTAGGGATGGATTGGTTGACCCGACACAAAGGGGTGATCAACTGTGCGGACCGCACCGTAACAGTGACCAGTCCGGAAGGAAAGGTGGTTATCTTCAAGTCACCTGTGCCGCTGCATCAGGAAGCAAGCTTGAACTAGGTCACAGCAGAGCAGCTGTCGGAAGATGGAACGAAGCCAGAAAGGAAAATGGAGGACATTCCGATAGTCAGGGAATACCTGGATGTGTTCCCGGAAGACCTACCAGGGATGCCACCAGAAAGGGAGATTGAGTTCAGGATCGATTTGGCACCTGGAACAACGCCAATATACAAGAGGCCTTACAGAATGGCACCGAACGAGATGGTAGAAGTCAAGAAGCAGGTCGACGATCTGTTACAGAAAGGCTACATCCAACCAAGCACATCACCTTGGGGAGCACCAGTCATCTTTGTGGAAAAGAAGGACAAGACAAAATGGATGTGCGTGGACTATCGTGCACTAAACGATGTCACCATCAAGAACAAGTACCCTCTACCAAGGATTGATGATCTCTTTGACCAATTGGAGGGTGCCACCGTTTTCTCCAAGATAGACCTGCGATCAGGCTATCATCAACTGAGAATTCGAGAAGAGGATATACCGAACACAGCCTTCACCATGCGGTATGGGTTGTACGAGTGCACTGTGATGTCCTTTGGACTGACAAATGCACATGTCTTTTTCATGAATCTGATGAACAAGGTATTCATGGAGTTTCTGGACAAGTTTGTGGTAGTTTTCATCGACGACATCTTGATTTACTCGAAGTCAACGGAAAAGCGTGAGCAACATCTTCGTTTGGTTCTTGAGAAGCTAAGAGAGCACCAGTTGTACGCTAAGTTCAGCAAGTGTGACTTCTGGCTAAGAGAAGTGCAATTCCTCGGACACATCATCACTGCCCAGGGAGTTGCTGTGGACCCAACCAATGTGGAATCTATCACCAATTGGAAACCACCTAAGACTGTGACACAAGTGCGGAGTTTTCTTGGACTTGTGGGTTACTACCGCCGGTTCATTGAGAATTTCTCGAAGATTGCCAGACCTATGACACAACTACTAAAGAAGGATGTGAAGTTTATCTAGACCTCTGAGTGCAATCACAGCTTTGAAAAACTCAAGAAGAAGTTGGTTTCAGCACCGGTTCTGATCTTACCAGATCCCAAGAAGGATTTTCAAGTGTACTGTGATGCATCCCGCCAAGGGCTAGGGTGCGTGTTGATGCAAGAAGGTAGAGTTGTAGCTTATGCGTCGCGCCAATTACGCCCCCATGAGGGCAACTACCCAACACACAACCTGGAATTGGCCGTAGTGGTCCATGCTCTAAAGATCTGGCAGCACTACCTCATCGGTAACCGCAGTGAGATTTATACGGACCACAAGAGCCTGAAGTACATATTCACCCAGCCTGATTCGAACCTCCACCAAAGAAGGTGGCTAGAACTGATTAAGGACTATGATGTGGGGATACATTACCACCCAGGGAAAGCCAATGTCGTGGCAGACGCCTTGAGCAGAAAAAGTTACTGCAACACTGCTCGAGCGGAGGCATTGTGCAAGGAAATGCAGCAGGAATTTGAACGCTTGAATCTGGGCCTTGTCCAACATGGATTCGTGGCAGCCCTAGAGGCTCAGCCCACGCTTTTTGATTAGGTTCGCGAGGCACAAGCGAATGATCCAGAAATTAAAGAACTTAAGCAGAACATGAGAGTCGGAAAAGCTCAAGGTTTTGTGGAAGATGAAAATAGAACCGTATGGATGGGGGAACATTTGTGCGTTCCGGAGGATAAAGAACTCAAGGACCTAATACTTCGGGAAGCCCATGAGGCACAGTACTCCATTCACCCCGGAAGCACAAAGATGTACCAAGATCTTAAAACGAAGTTTTGGTGGGCCAGCATAAGGAGAGAAATCGTCGAATTTGTAGCAATTTGTGACGTGTGCCAACGGGTCAAAGCAGAACACCAACGGCCTGCAGGACTGTTACAGCCTCTCAAGGTTCCAGAATGGAAGTGGGAAGAGATCGGGATGGATTTCATCACCGGTTTGCCCCGCACATCTTTGGGGTATGACTCAATTTGGGTGATCGTTGACCGACTCACCAAAGTTGCACATTTCATCCCGGTACATACAACATATTTGGGTAAAAGTTAGCAGAACTGTATATGGCTCGTATAATGTGTCTACACGGAGTACCCAAGAGGATTGTCTCCAATCGTGGTAGCCAGTTCACTTCTAAATTTTGGCAGAAGTTACAAGCAGAATTGGGTACCCGACTGAACTTTAGCACAGCATATCATCACTAGACAGATGGCCAGACGGAAAGAGTCAATCAGATATTAGAGGATATGCTAAGGGCTTGCGCACTTGACTTCGGAGGAACATGGGATAAGAGCTTACCCTACGCGGAGTTCTTGTACAACAACAGTTACCAAGCCAGTTTGCAGATGGCACCGTTTGAAGCTCTGTATGGTAGGAAGTGCCGTACCCCGCTTTTCTGGGATCAAACGGGCGAACGTCAGGTATTCGGAACCGACGCACTCAAAGAGGCAGAAGAGATGGTGGCCATAATACGGGAGCGCTTAAAGACAACTCAATCTAGACAGAAGAGTTATGTCGACAACCGTCGACGAGACCTAAGCTTCGAAGAAGGGGACTACGTGTATCTTCGTGTCACACCACTCCGCGGGGTACACAGGTTCCAAACCAAAGGGAAGCTAGCACCTCGATTCATGGGACCCTACCAAGTGCTAGCCCGTAAAGGTGAAGTGGCATATCAGTTGAGCCTCCCAGCTTCAATGACAGGTATACACGACGTGTTCCATGTGTCACAATTGAAGAAGTGCTTGAGGATACCAGCGGAATAGGCAGACCCGGAACAGATCGAGATCCAGGAAGACCTCACCTATGTGGAGAAGCCAGTTCAGATCTTGGAGATCAGTGAAAGAAATACCAGGAGCCGGGTAATCAGATTCTACAAGGTATAGTGGAGCCATCACTCAGAAGAAGAAGCCACATGGGAGCGAGAAGACGAACTGAAGTCCGCCTATCCCCACCTCTTCGCCAGCACATCCGAATCTCGAGGACGAGATTCCATTTAAGGGGGGGGTAGGTTTGTCACACCCTGATATTAGCCACATAAAATAATACCAGAGAAAATGCCTAAAGAAAAATAAATTTAAATGGCAAGAGGAATTAATTAAATATGAAAAATGCAAAATAATAAATTATCATGGCCGAGAATATTTTTCTTATGTTCTCCTTGCCAAAAATACATTAACTGGATTTTTAGTCGAATTTTCAGAGCACAAGAACTATTTTTAAAAATTCAAAAAAGCTTATCAGAATTAATTTCTCTCTGGAAATCATTTTCCTTTCCTTTCCTTTAGGTTTTCTCTTTTTTCTTCTTTTTCTCCTCCGCTGGGTGTGGAGGCCATGGGCCTCGGGTGCCTCATTACCAACATATGGGCCACTCGGATAGAGGGTGGGCCGAACCATGTAAGTAGAGATAAGATAGCATCCGGCAGACTTTGCCTTGTATAATAAGGAAACATAGTCTTAGTCGGATAGGACTTTATCTCTAAAGAGGAAATCCCTTGGCCGTATCCGGCTGGGATCCTTATCATGTACCCCTGTCCCCTAGTATATAAAGGGAGGCAGGGCACCCCTCAGGGCAAGGACAACAAGATCATCAATCACCATACACCTCAGAGGAATAACACCTCAACTGGACATAGGGTATTACCTCACATCGAGGGCCTGAACCAGTATAAATCTTCTGTGTTCCTCTGTAATCCACCGAATTCACCTTCGCTGAGTAGCCCTATAGTTTTATTGCCGGTGCAAAGCATCGACAGTTGGCACGCCAGGTAGGGGCTCCGGCAAATTCCTCATCAGAAGATTCAATGGATTCAATCAACAAAGTCAACAGCAACAAGTTCTCCCCCGGAGACACAATGACCTTCGGGAGCTTTGATTTCATTGCCGATCAACTCGGCAATCTCACCTTGGCTGAGGCAGATCCAATCTTGCCAGCCGAGGAACTAGCCGACATTGCGCCAGTCGGCTTGCAGGACACCGCCATCTCCTTCAACGACTTACTGCGGCAGTCCTTCACATCGCCGAGCGTCGGGACAACCCTCTCCTTTGGCGTCCAACTTGCGCTAGGCCTTGAGCCAGCCCGGGTTAGGCCGAGAAGGGGAGAGGTCGTCAATCTCCCTCACAGCTCCGGCGACGCTGCGCATCTATATCCCGCGCAGCAGACCCGATCTCCAGCAATTCAGTTTGGACACGGCCAAGCGCCGTTTCAGATTGGATCTAGAGAGGTCAGAGTTGTCCTTACTCCGATAAACTATTTGGAGTCCGACACCAAGTCGGACAGCGGTTCGAGCGCCAGTTCGGACTCTAATTCAGCAAGCTTCCTCCTCTCCCGTGAGATCTTCATGGCTTCAACACCACCTTCCGAGGTACGCCGACTACAAGAGGAGCAATAGGAGGAGGCGCGCCAACTACGACAAGAGGAGGCCAACCGCGAGGCCTGCAATAACGAGCTACGCCAGGCTGGGCGAGTCGCCCAGCAACAGATCCTCCAAACCAAAATTGGTGACCACGACGTCTTCGTCACGCCACAACAGAACGTTGTGGCCGCAGCAACTCTGCTGGACACACTCCAGCTTGGGCCTGATCACCAGGCCACCCCGACTATCGCCAAGATCAAGGAGATGATCACAGCTGCTGCCTGTCAGCAGCAACAGCAGTCGGGCGACACAGTTATACCGACCAACCGGTCGGGTTCTCCGGCGGCAGACTCATCTGCATCAACGGGACGCTGGGCGGCCGGCTCTAGTCGGCAACACGAAGAGTCCCGGCAAACAACGCTCGGCAATACCAACAATGACAACCGGCGGCGTCGCCAGTACGATCGCCGACCCAATCAAGACCTCTGAGTGCGACTGCACCGCGACCTTCGCTACACCTTAAACGCTCGACGTGAAGAACGCAAAGAAGATGAACGCCGCCGACTGGAGGACCAAAACGAGCGCTTCGGTCTCCACCACGAGCGGCTGCACCGCCAAGATCGGAGTTGTAGCCCTCACGAAGACGAAGGCATCCCAGCCTTCACTCGGGAGCTACAGGACGTCTTTTGGCCGACGGGCTTTAAGCCCACCGGGATTGAAAAGTACGACGGCAAGACAAACCCCGAGTCCTGGCTCACCGTTTACACCCTAGCAGTTCGAGCTGCTGGGGGCGACAGCAGAGTCATGGCTAACTACCTCCCAGTCGCGCTAGCCGACTCGGTGAGGACATGGCTGACAGGCCTCCCGAGGCGGTCGATCGGTTCCTGGGGACAACTCAGGGAGCGGTTCATCGCTAATTTCCAGGGGACCTACGACAGACCCGCTTCGGAGCATGATCTTTATCAACTGCACCAGAAGAAAAACGAGTCTTTGTGCGAATTCATCAAAAGGTTTTCCGAGAAGCGCAACCAAATTCCAACTGTCAAAGACAAGGCCATCATCACCGCCTTTCGCAAGGGGGTAACAGACGCCCCGCTTATTGCAAAATTCACTCGGAAGCCACCATCCATAGTTCGGGCTCTCTTCGACATGGCTAACAAATACGCCGACTCGGCTGAGGCGGTCGTTGAGGCCCTCGACGAGAAGAAGGAGCCCCGACAGAAAGAACAGAAGGCAAAAGCCGACAACGAGCCATCTCAAAATAAATCTGGCAGCCGCAAGCGGAAGTCAGACAACGAGGTGGCCAACATGGAGCGCAGTCGGTCGCGGCCCCAGCGGAACAACGACTACCAGAAAGTCATGAGCGGGCCATGCCCCTTTCACCCCAAGGGCAAGCACGCGGCCAAAGACTGCTACATGCTCAAGAAGTTTGCCTCTGAGCAGGCTTCATCGTCTGGCACCGACAAAGACAAAGACAAGCCAGACTCGGGTCTGGCTGATGATTTCCAAGATCCTCAAGCCGAGCTCAACCATATCTCGGGGGGCCACTCGTGTACGAGTCCAAGCGCAAATAGAAGCTTTCAGCGTGCGACATCAACACGGTCTCCACGGCGGACACCCCCCAATACCTGCGCTGGTCAGAGATGGCCATCACCTTCAATCGCGCAGATCACCCAGATCGGGTTTCCCACCCGGGACACTATCCACTTGTCCTGGACCCGGTCGTCAGAAACACCAGGCTGAAGAAAACCCTCATCGACGGAGGCAGCGCGCTCAATATCCTGTTCGCCAAGACTTTGGACAAGATGAAAATCCCTCGTTCAGAACTACGGCCAAGCACTGCGCCCTTCCACGGGATAATTCCCGGCCTGTCATCAACTCCACTCGGGCAGATAACCTTGCCGGTAACCTTCGGCACGCGGGATAACTTCTGCACAGAAAACGTCTGTTTCGAGGTGGCCGACTTCGAGACCGCGTACCACGCGATACTCGGACGACCGGCACTCGCCAAATTCATGGCGATACCGCACTATACATACATGGTGCTGAAGATGCCTGGGCCAGCAAGAGTCCTCTCCCTCCGCAGCGACATCAAGCAAGCCTTCACCTGCGACAAGGAGAGCTGCGAACTGGCTCAATCACAAGAGGCGGCAATCGGGCGCGATAGCATTCGGCAAGCCGTCACAACAGAAGTCGAGCAAAATCAAGTTCTGGCGAAAAAAGCAGCGAAGTCGGGAATTTCAGCGGACTTTGACACGAAGAAGATCCCCCTAGACCCTTCCGACCCCTCCAAGACTGCTCTAGTCGGGACCGGACTTGACCCCAAATAGGAAGACGCGCTCGTCACCTTCCTCCAAGCCAACAAGGATATCTTTGCGTGGAAACCGTCCGACATGCCGGGCATACCAAGGGAGGTGATCGAGCACGCCCTAAACGTGAAGACAGACGCCAAGCCAGTCAAGCAACGGCTGCGGCGCTTCGCTCAAGACCACAAAGATGCTATTCGGGAGGAAATTACCAAGCTCCTCGCAGCCGGGTTCATCAAGGAGGTCTACCACCCGGACTAGCTGGCAAACCCAGTTCTGGTCCGGAAGAAAAACGGTAAATGGCGCATGTGCGTCGACTACACCGATCTCAACAAGGCGTGCCCCAAGGACCCATTTGGTCTTCCTAGGATAGAACAGGTGGTTGACTCCACGGCCGGGTGCGACCTACTTAGCTTTCTCGACTGCTACTCGGGATACCATCAAATCAGCCTGAGGGAGGAAGACTGCTTGAAGACATCTTTCATCATGCCGTTTGGAGCGTATTGCTATATCACAATGCCGTTTGGTCTGAAGAACGCGGGCGCAACCTATCAACGGGCTATTCAACGGTGTCTGCACACTCAGATCGGGCGCAACGTGGAAGCCTACGTCGACGATTCAAGATGATGTTGAACCCGGAAAAATGCGCCTTCGGTGTGCCATCCGGAAAGTTACTCGGCTTCATCGTCTCGCATCACGGCATCGAGGCCAACCCGGAGAAACTCAACGCCATTAGGAATATGGCGCCCTTGACTAACCTCAAAGACGTCTAGAAGCTGACAGGCTGCATGGCGGCACTCAGCCGGTTTATTTCCCGACTGGGCAAGCGGGGCATGCCCTTCTTCAAGCTACTCAAAAAGGCAGACAATTTCCAATGGACTCCGGAAGCCCAACAATCCTTTGAAGACTTCAAACATTTCCTCACATCACCCCCCATGTTGGCGTCACCTCTGCCCCAGGAACCGCTAATGCTATACCTGGCGGCAACAACACATGTAGTCAACACGGTGCTGGTGGTTGAGCGATCCGAACAGGGTCATATTCAAAAAATACAACGGCCAGTCTACTTTGTCAGCGAGGTCCTTGTCGACTTGAAGACAAGATATCCGCAGGTCCAGAAGCTGCTATATGGCCTACTCATCACAGTCTGGAAGCTGGTGCATTATTTTCAAGCACACCAAGTCACGGTGGTCATAGCGTTTCCACTCGGGGATGTCCGTCATAATCGCGAGGCCACCGGCCGAATAGCCTAATGGGCACTCGAGTTGATGGCGTTCGACATCACCTTTCAGCCACGGATAGCAATTAAATCTCAAGCTCTAGCCGACTTCGTGGCCGAGTGGACAGAAGTTCAAGTCCTGACACCAATAGCAAAGCTAGAGTACTGGACAATGTACTTCGACGGTTCTCTGCGGATCGACGGCGCTGGGGCCGGAGTCATATTGATGTCCCCCACCGGCGAAAAACTGAAGTACGTCCTACAAATCCACTTCCCGGCTTCCCACAACGTCGCCGAGTACGAGGCACTTGTTCACGGGCTCCGCATCGCCATATCACTCGGCATACGTTGACTGGTTGTGTGCGGGGATTCTCAACTCGTGGTAAACCAAGTCATGAAAGACTGGACCTGTCTCGACGACACCATGGCGGCATACTGTCAGGAGGTCCGCAAGCTGGAAAACAAGTTCGACGGGCTGGAAATCACACATGTCCTGCGTCAACACAACGACGCGGCAGACGAGCTGGCAAACATGGGATCCAAGCGAGAAGCAGTCCTGACTGGAATATTTGTCGAGCAACTTATGGAGCCATCAGTCAAGAAGAAACTGGCACCGGAGCAGTCGGGAGGCGAGCCTACCCCGGCTACAGACGAGGTGCTGCACATATGTCAAGACTGGAGGACTCGTGTTGTCAAATTTCTCCTGGACGATGAACTCCCAGAAGATCGCAATCAAGCCAAGCAGATCAAGCGTCGAAGCAAAAGCTTCCTACTAGTCGGAGAAGACCTGTACCGAAGGAGCGCATCCGGTGTCCTCATGCGCTGCGTCACCACCGAGGAGGGCAAGCAGATCCTGCATTCGATCCACTCGGGCATATGTGGCAACCACGCCGCATCCAGGACGTTAGTCGGAAAGGCTTACCGGCAGGGATTTTTCTGGCCCACAGCAATAACAGACGCCAAAGATATCGTTCACAAGTGCGAGGGTTGGCAGTTCTACGCAAGACAAACAAATCTCCCAGCCCAGGAACTCCAAACTATCCCCATTTCCTGGCCATTCGCAGTATGGGGGCTCGACATGGTCGGGCCTTTCAAGAAAGCGCCAGGAGGGTTCACACATTTATTCGTCGCGGTGGATAAATTCACCAAGTGGATTGAGGCTAAACCCGTTGCAACAATAACAGCGGCAAGAGCAAAGGACTTCATCATGAGTATACTATACCGGTTTGGGGTCCCTAACCACATCATCACCGACAACGGTACTCAGTTCGCGGCCGGCGTATTCCAAGACTTCTGTGACAATTTCAGCATCAAGATCTGCTACGCATCTGTGGCACACCCACGGAGCAACGGGCAGGTCGAACGAGCCAACGGTATGGTCTTACAAGGCATCAAGGCTAGGATATTCGACCGACTACAACCATATGCCGGCCGGTGGGAACAAGAACTCCCATCCGTTCTCTGGTCTCTCAGAACCACGGTTAGTCGGGCAACAGGGCAATCCCCTTTCTTTCTGGTCTACGGTGCCGAGGCTATGCTACCCACAGAGTTACAATTCGGCTCTCCGCGAGTCCGGGCTTACTCAGAGGATGACTCCAACAATACCCGACTGGTCGAGTTAGATCAGCTGGAAGAAGCAAGAGACACCGCAACAATCTAGTCGGCAAGGTATCTTCAAGGCCTACGTCGCTACCACAATCGCAATGTCCGTGGCCGCGCCTTTTTGGTCGGGGATCTCATACTGAGGAAAATACAAACCACCAAAGACAAGCATAAATTATCCCCAATCTGGGAAGGGCCGTTCATTATAGCCGAGGTCACGCGGCCAAGTGCCTACTGACTGAAGACCGAAGACGGCGTTCTCATCAACAACTCATGGAACATAGAACAGCTACGTCCTTTCTATACCTGAGTTCTGTAATTTTCATGTGTACAGTTCTTCTGACTCACTACGCCGCTTGTATCAACCAAGTAGTGAGTCGGGGGCTGCATGTATATATGTGTTCTGTCAATAACATACGAGCTTATCTTACTTCGGTTATGAAGCCTTACTACGACTGTCACGTTTGCCCGAGTACAGCTTCCTACTTTGAACGTTTTTATTAAGTTCTGACAGACTAACTCGGTGCATACTACACGGTCGAGTAAAGCTAATGACGACTGAGTAATGAGCTTGGCGGCACTGCACACATATTTACACATGCTCGTTTACAAAAGTTTATATATACCGACTACATAACATGCTGCCCTTACAAACCCAGGTCTCGGGTAATTAATTCAGCAGTCGGCTTTGCCCGGGCAATCAGCTCCAGCGCCTCCTAGGGCGTCGTCTCTTCGGCAAACCCCTCCCCGATGGCTTCAATATCTGCCCTTGGGTAGATGGACTTGGTCATCGCCAGGGTCTGGGCCACGCCGGTGACAACATGCTCATCCGAGTACTTTTTCAAGGCACTCAGTGCATCCTCGAGACGCGCCTCTATCTGGGGGATTCTGCTGCAACTGGTCCCCACAGGGCGGGGATCTATGAGGTCAAGGAGCCCTTTCACGGACCCGACGAGGGCCTCCTGTGACTCCCTGATCGCTCTTATCTCCTCTGTGTAGAACCGATACTGGGCCTGGACATTGGCTCTCATGTCTGCCTAGGTCCACCGGCAAGTAAACTTGTCAGATTCGGTTACAAATGGAACAACCAATGGATTGGCTAAGATCACAGTCAGGTTGTGGACTTACTTTCGTAGTCGGCCTCCCACCCAGCCACGGTCTTCTCCAGTTCAGCTTTTCCCTTGCCGAGCTTGACGACGGCCTCCTTCAACTCGGCCTTCTCACGGTCAAGCTCGGTGTTGGCCTTTGTTAGGTCAGCCTTGACTTTCTCAAGCTCGGCCCTGGCTTCTTCGGCCTCCTTCAGCTGCGATTCCCTCTCTGTTCGGGTCTTCAACTCCGCTTCGAGGGCTGCACCACAGATTAGCCAAGAGCTCAACCGTGCAGTCATGACATAACTGGGCAGTCGGGAATAACGCAGCTGGATGAATACATCAACGGTTTGGTCGGGAAGATATTTCGGGGATCTTACCTCTGACCTTTCCGGCTAGGGCCCATGTCTCCGCCCTAAGCTGATTGGCGCCACTCTTCAGCCAGGCCTCCCTCCCCGCATGACGCTCCTCCATCTCGGCCTTCAATGCCCGGAGCTGCTCCAATTCTGCGAGATGGGGAGCCACCTCGACCAAGATTTCCGTCATCGCCTCATTGCGGTCAACAAGCTTCTGCTCAGGATAAGAGACAAATCAAGGACGGAGTCAGACGTCAAAACAAGAAGATTGCCAAGGCTCTACCACAAGAATCATACCGCGACTCCCTTGGACCCACTGATAGCGGCGTGAAGCAAGCTTTCGCGCTCTCTCCTCGTGATGACTTCATCAAGCCTAAAGCTCTTCACTGTCCCGTTAGGAGCCGTCCATGTGAATGTCCGAGGCATCACACGGGGAGGAGCTTCGATCCGA
This sequence comes from Oryza meyeriana var. granulata, assembly GCA_003991445.1. Taxonomy (NCBI): domain Eukaryota; kingdom Viridiplantae; phylum Streptophyta; class Magnoliopsida; order Poales; family Poaceae; genus Oryza; species Oryza meyeriana. Next base: position 205,666 of record RYFJ01000873.1, read on the forward strand.
AGCAGGTGTGGGATCTTCGGCGACGGCGACGACGATGACGATGACCACAACGGCGATGGGGACCTGGCCTCAGCACCGCCGTCCCCCGCGACCTCAGGGACCGGCTCAGGGGCTCCGGCTGCGGCCTCCGCAACAGGCGATGCTTCAAGGGCTGGGGCCTCAGCCTCAGCAGCCGCCTCTTGGTCGGGTGGCGGCGGCGACCCTGCAGTCGGGACCACCTGGGTCTCCATGACCGGGCTGGTCACCGGTTCAGTAGTGTGTTCCCGGCCACCGGCTTTGCTGGGGTAGGCTCGTCAAGGGGAGCGGTCGGATTGATCTCCTTGAGATCGATATCGGCCCGTTTCCTGCATGACGAAACAAAACATCAAGACACTACCTCAACACACAAGAATTTCAGAAGACCCGGAGCAGCGCACCTCTTGGAGAACTTCAGCTTCTTGCCGGGTGACCCGGTCCCCGGCAGAGTGCTGGCTCCGGCAGTCGGCCCGGTCGGCGTCACAGTCGGCGGTGGCGCATCAGTCCGAGTCGGCTCCGATTCCGGCATGGTCGGCTTGGGCGCCTCCGCCCCTGGCGGCGTTTGCTCTAGCCGGCCCCTCGGTGGCGCCGCGGCCGGGCTCGACAATGTCGGGCTCAAACCTGCAGGTCTCAACCTGGGACTTGATCGCCTGGGCGCCGCTACGACGGCGTCCTTTATTTTCAGGCTCCCAGCCACGGCGCGCGCCGTCATGGCCCCCTCGCCCCGATACAAAATCGGCTTCTTCCCCGCTCTCTTGGAGTCGGGTTGGGCAGCAGAGGGACTTCTCGGCCTCTTCTTCGACGCGACGGCCGACAACGGGCAGGAGTCTTCATCAAACTCCACACACCACTACAAGAGATTCAACAAGATACATCATATATTGCCGGGGACTCAGACATCCTAGTCCATAGGCATGTGCTACAAAGGAAAGACGGATGTTACCTCGGACCGGGGCTAGCTGCGCCTGTAAGACACATTTCAATCACCCCGCTGGAGAAGTATCCGAACAGGGTCTCTGTCACCTTCTGCTCATTTGCTGATTCCCGGCTGACTCGGTCAGGGTCATCTCTTCCTTGGTAATCCCAGCCGAACACACTCCTTAGCTTCAGGGGCTGGAAGCGCCGAGTCAGGAACCGCCTGGCCACCTAGGGGCCAGTCAGGCCAGCCTTCTTGAAGTTATCCAGCTTCGTCAGCAGTTGGTGCACTTGACCCATTTCTTCATAAGTTGGGTCTGCTGACCAATTCGGCAAAACTACCGGCGGCAAGCCGGTGAATGGCCGCAGGGAGGGAGCCAGATCTGCGCAATAAAACCACTCCCTGTGCCAACCCTTCAAGGAGGATTTCAAAGGAAGATCAAGATATGACTTTTTTCTATCACTCCTCAACTGAAGACCAGCCCCCCCAATCACGTTGATGTTATTCTTGGAGGGCTGAGGTTTAATGTGGAACAAATGCCTAAAGAAGTTGAAATGAGGTTCCACACCTAAATAGCACTTGCACAGAGTGACAAAGATGGAGATCTGAAGAATTGAGTTGGGATTCAAATGCACCAACTCTAGCTTATAGAAGTCAAGGATGCGGCGGAAGAAATCGGAAGACGGAAGGCATAAGCCTCGATCGAAAAAAGAGGCAAAAACTACCGTTTCACCGGGTCGGGGATTCGCGATCGACTCATCCCTGGCCGACCTCCAGCGAATCACCTCTTGGCTGGGCAACTTTAGTTCGCTCTCCAGCCGCTCCAGCTTCACCGAGCCGCAATCTGTGGGTGCCATGGGCCCCGGGTACCTCATAACCAGCATATGGGCCACTCGGATAGAGGATGGGCCTAGCCTTGTAATTAGAGATATAGCTAGATTCGGCTGACTTTGCCTTGTATAGAAAGGAATATACAGTTCTAGTCAGGTGCGTTATATCTCTAAGGGGAGATCTCCTAGTCGTAATCCGATGGGGACTCCTACCTTGTAACCCTGTCCCCCAGTATATAAGGGGAGGCAGGGCGCCCCATGAGGTCAGATGAGCACTCATAAGCTCAGACGGCTATATGGTTCATCAGAATCGCCACCATAATTCCTCAAAGGAATACATATAAACTGGACGTAGGGTATTACCTCACATCGAGGGCCTGAACCAGTATAAAATCTCCCTGTGTTCCTTTGCAATCCACCGAGTTTCCATCAGCCGAGTAGCCCCATATATTTATTGCCGGTGTAAAACATTGACACAATCCGAAATCGGCCAAGAACTCCCCGGCGCACCCGCGAGATCTGAAGCCTTCGGCATGACTGGAGGCGGTGAGATTTGGGGAAAAGCAAATCGGGGGCTTGGGACAAACGAAGAGGATTGGAATCGCCCGAGTTCAGGTGGGGAATAGCAGTAGCTAACCCTAGCCGGGCGGGAGGGGAAAAGTTGGGCGCGAAGGTGGAAGACAAAGCGATTGGCCGATTTGGGGAAGAAGAAGGAATCTCTTTCTCTCTCCCTGCTTTTATAGAGCCGATGCCGACTAGATGGGCTTGGGCCTACATAGTCAGCAATGGGCCACCAAGATATGAGTTCCTACAGTAGCATGCTCCATGTGGGCCGTTCGCAGACTGAGTTGAAATTATAGTACTGGTGCTACTAATAGGAGCCGATGAGGTAAACAGATATGCTTCATGAGAGCCTTATTGCTAAACATATGTGTGTGGGTGCCATGGGCCCCGGGTACCTCATGACAAGCATATGGGCCACTCGGATAGAGGATGGGCCTAGCCTTGTAATTAGAGATATAGCTAGATTCGGCAGACTTCGCCTTGTATAGAAAGGAATATACAGTCCTAGTCGGGTGCGTTATATCTCTAAGGGGAGATCTCCTAGTCGTAATCCGATGGGGACTCCTACCTTGTAACCCTGTCCCCCAGTATATAAGGAGAGGCAGGGCGCCCCATGAGGGCAGGTTGAGTTGGTTCACCAGAATCACCACCATAATTCCTCAAAGGAATACATATAAACTGGACGTAGGGTATTACCTCACATCGAGGGCCTGAACCAGTATAAAATCTCCCTGTGTTCCTTTGCAATCCACCGAGTTTCCATCCGCCGACTAGCCCCATATATTTATTGCCGGTGTAAAACATCGACAGTTGGCGCGCCAGGTAGGGGCTTCGGCGCGATCTACATCTACAAGCTCGATGGATCCAGCAACCGAAGTCGACGGCGGCAAACTCCCCCCCGGAGATACAATCGCATTCAGAAGCCTTGACTTCGTCGCCGACCAGATCGGCAATCTCACCCCGGCCGACACGGACCCGATCCAACCGGCCGAGGAACCAGCTGACTCCGCGCCAGTCGGCCCACATGACGCTGTGGCAATCTTCGACGACATGCTGCGGCGATCTCCAATACGCCCGAGTCCAGGGACAACTCTTCCTTCCAGTGTTCGACTCGGACTCGGTTCTGAGCCAGCCGAGATCGGGCCGAGAAGGGAAGAGATCGTCAACTTCCCGTTCGGACTCGGCGACGCCGCGGATATCTACAATCTACATCCGACGCGGCAAACCCGATCCCCTGGAGTTCGACTCGGATACGGCTCCGAGCCGCTTGAGATCGGATCTAGGGAGGTCGGAGTTACAATCACCCCCATCAACTATTCCGACTACGACTCTCAATCGGACTACGACTCCCAGTCGGATTCCGACTCCAAGTCGGATACCAGCTCGGCAAGCTTCACTCCGCCGCGAGAAATCTTCATGGCATCCAAAGGCTCTACTCCTACTCAGGAATCACGCCGACTACACGAAAAACAAGAGGAGGAGGCCTGCCGACTGCAAGAACAACGGGAGGAAGAAGCAAGACGCCTGCACGCCCGCAACGACGATCTACGCAAGGCTGAGCAAACCGCTCAGCAGCAAATCCTCCAAACCCGAGTCGGCGACCACGATGTCTTCGTTACTCCCCAACAGAACATCGTGGCCGCTGCAACCCTACTGGACACGGTCCAGCTTGGGCCTGATCACCAGGCCACCCCGACGATCGCAAGGATAAAAGCCATGCTTACCGCTGCTGCATGTCAGCAGCACCAACAGTCGGGCGATACCCTCATACCGACCAACCGGTCGGCATCCCCAATGGCAGTCTCGTCTACCTCAAAGCGACGCCGAGTGGCCGGCTCTAGTCAGCTGCACACGGAGTCACGCCAAACGTCATTCGGCAACCCAAACAACAACCGGCAACGTCGAAGTGACCGTCGGGACAACCGGGATCTCCGAGGCCAACTATGGCGTGATCTTCGGCAGGACACCAATGCTCGGCGCCGCGAACGAGAAGAAGACGAGCAACGCCAACTGGAAGACGAGAACGAGCATTTCGGCCTCCACCACGAGCGGTTTCGCCGCCGTAGTCGGGGTCGGAGTCCACATGAAGACGGAGACATACCAGCCTTCACCCAGGAGCTACAACAGGTCGACTGGCTGCCGGGTTTCAAGCCTACAGGCATCGACAAATACGACGGCAAGACCAATCCCGAGTCCTGGCTCACGGTCTACACTCTGGCGATCCGAGCAGCTGGAGGAAATCACAAAGTCATGGCTAACTACCTCCCAGTCGCTTTAGCCGACTCAGCGAGGACATGGCTAACAGGACTCCCAAAGCGATCAATCGGCTCTTGGGGAGAACTCCGGGAACGGTTCATCACCAACTTCCAGGGAACATACGAGAGGCCATCTTCCGAGTACGACCTATATCAGTTGCGCCAAAGGAAGAACGAGTCTCTTCGTGACTTCATCAAGAGGTTTTCTGAGAGGAGGAACTCAATCCCGAAGATCAAGGACGAGGTCATCATCGCCGCCTTTCGAAAAGGAGTCAGAGACACCTCGTTCATCGACAAATTCACGCGGAAGCCTCCCAACTCTGTCAAGGCCCTATTCGACATGGCAAACAAGTACGCCGACTCGGCTCACGCTGTTGCCGAGGCCCTCGATGACAACAAGTCACCCTGACAGAAGAAGCGGGACGACACCGACGACGCGGTCCCGACTAAAGCTGGGAATCGCAAACGCAAGTCAGACGGCTCTATTGTGGCAGTCGGTCACAACCGCCTTTGACCTTCAACAACTGAAGATTATCAGAACAACAAGCGACATGCTCGGGGGCTCACAAGCTCAAACACGAGGATGGCATCCCCACTCCCAAACACCGAACAGCTAAGTCGCTTTCTGATAAACATCTCCTCACTCGGCCTTGCTAGTGCCACAGCCGCTTACACCTAATAGGTGTACAAGCTGCGCATTTACTTTTTTCCGTTTTTGCTCTTAAATGATTACAAAAGTACTCGAGTAGCATAAATCTCGATCCGTGAAACTCTGCTCCATGTAAGACGAACTCAAGTCACCCAAAACGCGTGCCTGGGAAAGAGCCATGAGCCAACTCCCGACGCTAGGGGGCTATGACTAGTCGGGCAGAGTGCTTAAACGTAAGGGGTCAACTACTCAAGGAAATTAATATCAAAAAGAGGAAGAACACGTATTTACATACATTGTAAAATACATTTTATTCGGGTGATTATTTCCATCATCAGATGCTACTCATCCGATATTTGTATATTGCAGGCCCAGCTCCGGATATGCGTGACAGGAACTCAGGGCTGCGAGCCTATCTCCTACGCTCGGGGGCTGGACAAGTCTGCCAAAATACACTCGGGATGCTCCATGAGGGCTACTCACCGAGTACTTGCGCCAGTCGGGACGTCATCTTCCCCGACTACGCTCCATGCGAGCCAACAATCGGCCCCCGGCGCCAGTCGGGGCTGTATACCACTCGGCTAAATAGGGTATGCCCCATGAGGGTCGCCAGCCGAATCCTACGCTAATGCTAGGTTCGGGTACCTTATTTGGTCACGGTTCTGTCAGGTTGGGTACGCCCCATGAGGGTCGCTAGCCGAATCCTATGCTAATGCAAGGTTCGGGTGCCTAGCTTGGCTATAATTCTGTTGGATAGGGTACGCCCCATGAGGGTCGCCAGCCGAACCCTCTGCTAATGCAAGGTTCGGGTACCTTGTTCGGCTTTACCCAAGTCAGAGAAGACTTATATCGTCAAAGTGCATCCGGAGTTCTCATGCACTGTGTCACACCTGAGGAGGGCAAGCAGATCCTGCATTATACCCACTCAGGCTTACGTGGCAACTAGTTTGCATCCAGAACGTAAGTCGGAAAGGCTTGCGAATAAGGATTTCTCTGGCTGATTGCGGTTACCAACACCAAAAAACTCATCCTGACATGCGATGGATGATACTTCTCTAGAGCTATGCTGGATAGGTCGGCTCAGGCCGGCTTATTTGGTAGCAGCCACCAAGATATGAGTTCCTACAGTAGCATGCTCCATGTGGGCCGCCCGCAGGCTGAGTTGAAATTATAGCGCTGGTGCTACCCACAGGAACCGATGAGGTAAGCAGATATGCTTCATGAGAGCCTTATTGCTAAACATATATGTTTGGGTATCTGTCTTATCCACCAGGTCTCGAGGATACATCCTTACAAGGATCACAAGCTGGTCTTCATTAAAATTGGAGATGCAGGTATCTCTCTCGAGTACACCTAACCACGTAATGGATTTATTTTTCATACAGTGGTACTCGGCCTACATGCGTGGCCACCAGTTGCCATGAGCAGCATTATTCCCACTGACATGACGCGGATGAGTCTAACTTTCGAGTAGTTCACTACTCGGGAGAGACTATAAAATTCTCATTCCCGCTGACATGACGCGGATGAGTCTAACCTTCGAGTAGTGCACTACTCGGGAAAGACTATAAACAATCTTCCAGCTGACGAGCTGAAGAGTCTAATTTCCGAATGGGACGCCACTCGGGAAGGACTATAAACACCTTTTCCGGCTGACATGATGCCGACGAGTCTAATTTTCGAGTAGTATACTACTCGGGAAAGACTATAAACACCCCCTTTTCCAGCTGACATGACGCTGAAGAGTCCCATATACGAGTAGCATCCTACTCGGCAAGACTATAAACACACATTCCGACTGACATGAAGTCGAAGAGTCCTATATACGAGTAGTCTCCTACTCGGCAAGACTATAATCATATTCCGGTTGACATGATACCGAAGAGTCTCATGTACCAGTAGTAATCTACTCGGGAAAGACTACAAGGTTAAAGATCTTTGACTTCATGTTTAATTGTTTTCACAATTAAGCACAAAGTCGGGGGCTACACCTAATAGGTCCGCCTATTCGGCGCACACTATTCATATATCTCTATGAAGCCCTTCATAGCCTCGCTGCCAGCTGACATGAAGCAGGACTCGGAAGAAGACTTACTCGGACAAAGAGTACTCGGGAGCACTGCACTCAGGCAACCTTCACCATGGAGGATGAGCACTCGGCATCAGCTGTGACTCAACTATGAAGGTCTCAGGGGCTACTGTGGAGGCCATGGGCCCCGGGTGCCTCATTACCAACATATGGGCCACTCGGATAGAGGGTGGGCCGAACCATGTAATTAGAGATAAGATAGCATCCGGCAGGCTTTGCCTTGTATAATAAGGAAACATAGTCTTAGTCGGATAGGACTTTATCTCTAAGGAGGAAATCCCTTGGCCGTATCCGGCTGGGATCCTTATCATGTACCCCTGTCCCCTAGTATATAAAGGGAGGCAGGGCACCCCTCAGGGCAAGGACAACAAGATCATCGATCACTATACACCTCAGAGGAATAACACCTCAACTGGACGTAGGGTATTACCTCACATCGAGGGCCTGAACCAGTATAAATCTTCTGTGTTCCTCTGCAATCCACCAAATTCACCTTCGCCGAGTAGCCCTATAGTTTTATTGCCGGTGCAAAGCATCGACACTAGGCCACCGGCCCAGCACTGTGCCGATGGCCTCTGCCAGCCCACGCGCGCCTGCCAGCTGCCTCCTCCCGCTCTCTCTTTGCGCTGTGGGGCCCACTTGTCGGGCCGCTCGCCCGCGCGTCGCTCGCCCACCCGCCCCGCTGACAGGCCGGGCACGCCTGTCAGCATCATCTTCCTCCTCCGTCCAAATCGGGCGGAGGGGAATATCACCGGAGCCATCCGATCCAGCACCGCTTCCCACCTCCTCCCACACTCGCCTCTGTTTCAAACGGAGCGGGACCGAGTCTGTGCCCACTCCCCCATGTCCTCCGACGTCTTCGTCCCCTCTTCTTCGCAAATCTCGCGCACGTTCCTCGCCGCCGTCGTCCACACTCCCGTGCACGATTGGAGCCGTTACAGCCTCGTTCTCGCCCAGCTGAGCACATAAAAAGCCTCTCCATCCTCTCCTCCGCCTTTTCCCGAACACGCCGAGCCTCCCGGTGCCCTAGAACCCCGTCGCCACCGCTTACCCGAACCTCCGCCGCTTTACACCAACTCCGGCCGTCGCTCGCTGCCAATCCAGATGCCGCCAAGCCACACCGCCACCGCCATCAGCTCCGCCATGCCGTGTCACTCGTCGGCCGCCACTCCGTGGAAGCCAAAGCCCGCCAGGACGCTTCGCCCTCGCGTGCGGTGAGTTCCGGTTCTCTTCATCCTCTCCGGCCAGCAAATTCCGCCGCGCTGCGTCTCCGTTCTCCGACTTAATGCCTTTTTCATCCTCCTCCTCTCCTAGGGCACCTCGGCCGCCGCCTCTCACTCGTTCCCCGCCGTCGGAGCACCGTCGTTGACGTCATCCCGTGGCCACCGCCACTACCTCCTCGCCGCCGTCATCCTCGCACCGTCGCTCGCCGCCGCGAGTCGCCGGTGAGAATCCCCGCCGTCTTCCTGTCCCTTTCCGCCTCTCCGCGTGCCCGCCACCACGCCGGTGGTTGCCGGCGACCATCGGGTCTCGTGCACACCCCCGCCTCCCGCTCGGGATGGCCGGCGTGGCTGCTGTTCCCCGGGGCTGTCCGATCTGCCTGGTGGCAGATCGGGGCCGTCTGTTGGCTGCCCCTGTGGCCGCCCGCGTGGTCGCCACGTCGGCGCCATGTGTGCGCCGCGTGGCGCGCCCGTTTCCAGCTCGGTGGACCAAGTCCACTGTGCGCCGATGCCTTGAGTCTCTGTCTGGTGGGGCCCGCTGGTCGGCGCCGCCTCCCCCTCGGGTGATGCCATAAATCGGATTAATGCGCATTAAATCGTTTGTTAATTATATTTGCACTGAAAATAATAGTAAAACTTCAATAAATCATAACTAATTCATACGAACTCCGATTAAGTCCATTCAAATTTTATTAAATCTAGAAAAATGCCAAGAATTCATTAAAAATACCTTCAGCCCATGTTTGTTTGCCCACATGTACTGTTTTTAATTGTTTGTGCATTGTTTGTTGTAGGAACCAACGCCGGTAATTCTCCTGTGTATTACGAGGTTGTTGTAGAGTACCTTGAGCTAGAGCAAGGCAAGTCGCACTGTTCCATTGATCACTTTGTACCCATTTTTCGCTAAAATTGCCTTGTTTACTAAAATAAAGTGCATTATTTCTGTATTTCATGTGGGTAGGTTATAACATATGCAATGTTAGGACTTTGCCTTAGCTTTGAAACCTGAACCCTTTTCACCTGGGTAATAATATGATTAGGTTACTATTCTTAGGAATGCTTAGCCATGCTTAGCAACATAGCTCACATGGGAATTAAATATTATCTTTTAATATGTTTCGACTCAATGTCGCAACAATTGGAACTTTGGATAGGTTGATGGTAAATTACTAAATTGGACCTAAATGGTGGGCTGTGGGTGTATGGTTTTGATTGTCACACCCATGGCAATTAAGGACCGGTTCACGGGAACCACTTGGACAACTATCGTACTTTCCACAAGCCAACGTGGGCAATGGCTGGGCTTGAACCGTTTCTTCTGCCTCTCCTAGGCACAGAAGAAGAGGGTGAGCGGGATGGAGTTGGGTCGGCCCGGGGTAGGGTTGATCGGCTGCTGGATTCACCGTGGCGCAAGGGGGGTAGCCTGGCCAATAAGGTGTGCCCTGTCGGCAGGTGCAACCTCAGCGTGGTGTGGATGGTTAGGGAGGGGTAGCGTGAACGGTCCTATCACAGCCTCTCACGGGACATCATGGTGATTTATCGGCACAAGGGAACGTGTGTGGGGCTGTGTCTTGTGGGTATAGTTGTACACCTCTGATCAGAGTAAACCTATTCGAATAGCCGCGCCCGCTATTATGGGCACATTGGCCAAGACTCACCATGATTAGTCTCACCCTAGATAATGAATCTGGCTTTGTAAAATTGGTGTGGTGGAAGGTGTGAGTCCGGTCGACGTGGTGGAGTTGACCGGGGGTGACTGGTTAGCTTGGTGTAATGCTAGCTAGTGGAGACTGGTGAGCGTGGTGTAATGCTCATCAGTGATGCCTGGTGGACGTGGTGTAACGTTCATCAGCGCGGCCTGATCAACGTGGTGTAGCATTGATCAGGAAAAACTAGTCAGCGTGGTGTAACGTTGTCCGATGGTGACTGGTTAACGTGGTGTAACGTTGATCAGTGGAGTCTGGGTAACATGGTGTAACGATACCCGGAGGAGTCTAGTGAATGTGGTGTAGCGTTCATCAGTGGAGACTAGTTGACGTTGTGTAACGTCAATCAGTTGGGAATGGTTGGGCCTGGTTAGCGTGGTGTAACGCTAATTAGTGGAGAATTAACATTGTTAAATTAATCAACTTTTACGGTTTGCGAACTACTACTGTTTGCAACTGCTTTTATGCAAAATAAACTCTATCCCATCATTGTACCCTGTGCATATGCATAATTACGGGTGTGTCTTGTTGAGTACTGTGTGTGGTACTCAGCCTTGCTCAATTTCCCCCCCAGTGTTGGAGAACGCGTCTGACGAGGATCGTTCCGAGGAATAGGCTGGCTCCATCGTCAAGGTGCTTGTGGGATGGATGCTGCTGATGGACCCGTTGTCTATAGTCTACGTTTTACTTTTTCGCTGCATTTTGGTAATATGATTTTACTCTATTTGTAAGGTACTCTGTATGGCAACTTGGTTTGTGTACCCTGGCTTTCCTGGGTAGGGATTCTATACACATTAATGTTCAGATTTTTGGTAGCAAATTTTTGGGCGTTACAGTTACTTAATGTTTAGCCTTGCATTCTGGTAGGCAGAGTAGTATGGGCAATGCCTACAACGGATCGTAGGGCTGTTCAGAGGAACTACCTATGTCCAGTAACGGAATAGGCATCTAAGTTTGTCCAATACAACGTTGTGTGCCTCATGGGGAGCTAGGTAGGCTGCCACCATGGCACTGGGTTAAGGCGTGGGCCCGCCACCCATGGCATCGGGGTAGCCCCTCGATGTGGAGTAACACACGTCGTGCTGGTGCAAGGCTAAATGTTAGGCAATGTAAAAGCTGTGTTGTGACCTCTAGACCGCATTCAATGTGTAGAGTGTGGTGGTACCGACAGGTACCGGACAAACTAGAGCGATCATATCATGTGGGTAAAGTTGTACAAACTCTGCAGAGTCAAAACTAATTGGCTAGCCGTGCTCACGGTCATGAGCGGCATGGTTGTGTCCATTGAGCATAGACTTCTGTTTTTAAAATGCTTTATGAAATGGGATGGTTCGGTGAAGATTTATATTTATCTATACTTGGTGATTGATGAAATAATAATGAAATGGAATTGGATTATTAAGTTGTATTATAGTCTTGCTGCCAAGGAGGGCGGTGAAGTAGTTATCTATGCAAAATGATGCCATGATATTATTCTGCTAGCCTAGGATGCAATTTGATTTATGAATCCCTCTTTTTAATTGTTGTGAAATAAAATTGGCTTTATGCAATAAAACTGAGCCACTTCATACAGCCTTTACCTTGATTACAGCTCAAATGTATAGTTAGGTTTGATTGTGGCCTTGCCAGTACCTTGCATACTGAGTTATATTTTATTTTTGTGAATGCTCCTATAGATCCACGCATAGGTGAAGATGAAGAATTGTATGATGAATGTGTGGGTGAACAGGTTGATCAGGATGGTCCTATCTAAGGGTTTACCCTTAGTCAGTTGCCTGAGGGTTTTCTAGGTAGTCATGCTTTCGATGGACTTACTATTGGGCCCCCGAGGCTTATGTAAACATTAGTTAATATGTATCTATATCTATACCTTTGTTTAATTAGCTAAATACCCTCTGTATTGGATATTACTTGCTAAGATGAACGTGTGGGACTAGAGTTTTCCTGGGCTAGTCACACATTAGTAAGAATTTAGAAATGATGAGATGCATGGATGTTGATTCAACCGTAGACCATGTCCCTAGAAGTATGTATCGTGTTTGGTCGGCACCTTCGTGTGTTTTGACAGGCACACTTTGCCGTTTCGGACTGGTGAATCAACTCTCCAAATATCTCTTTATTTCTGAATTCGGCGCGTTGGATTTGTATTATGAATGGGTAAATATTATGGTAAGGCTGCGATGAGGATGGATGGTTATTGCACTTATTTGGTTTTTATTCGAGATCCCATCCATCTAGATATTTCGCGTTGTCATAGTAATTACTCTCCATAATGCATTTCCGGGGTGCCCACAGCGGTGGTATCAGAGCCAATACCAACTCCGGGAAACCTTTCTTAGAATGGTCGATATAATGGTTTCAACTGAATATTTTGAGAACTTTGTTCTCAGCTATAAAGTAATTGCGAAAACATTACATTCTTATTATATTATCCTTCTCTAAATAACTACTCTCCTCTATGTCTTATTTTGGTTTTAAAGTTCTCTATTCTTGATCTATAGGAACGGAACCATTTGAAAAATGTAATTTCTGGAAGATGGTTTAAAAACATCAAACCATTACTCTAAGGTAGTACTTAACCATTTTTAAATGATTTCAAAACTCCAGTTGCAAAGCAAGCCTATAATTAGACCGAATGGGCAAAAGATCGGGTTTTGACAAAGGCCAAATGAAAAGATTTTGAGAATGGGGTAATATGATAAAATTTGAATACTGAGAATAATTTGAATATCAAACTTACATTAATTGAAATCATTGGGTGACTTTCTTACTCCTACCTCCTACCTTCAAAATTTGACGAGAAGCCCAAAATGGGTAGAAACGGGCTAGGATGGGAAATTGCTTGACCATTGCCCTAGGTTGTTTGCAAGAATAGCCATCCTATTCATCCGATAGGTTCTGAACCTAGTTAGTAGAGTGTAGTAAAAATATGGAGAGTTTAGCACCCTTCTAACTAATCATAAAAATTGAATTAGTGATGCATGTACCGATCGGAAATCTGGGGTTAGCAGCAATAATAAATTTGTATAGGCCGAACTAGAAAGGATAAAATTTTGAGCCTTCACCAGTAGTAACTAGACTTACCCCGTAGACGATATAAATTCTCTTGGAAATTTTGGAGGAATATCTCATAGTGGGATAATCCGTATACTGGACATGAATGTAATCTGGAATCTGCAGGTTGCCTAACTATTAATTTTGTATAGCCCAAACTATAGGTGATAAAATATCCAATTTTGAACAGTACCTTAGGAACCCAGTGAGGAAGTCCTAGGAATTTTCTGGGAATTTTTGAACTAGTAATCTGAGAGATAAAAATTTGACAATTGCCCTGGACAGTCTGTTCCAGAATTGTGCCACTTAACTTGCTTAATTTCTATATAAAAAAACTACCCATGCGAAAATTCTAATTTTCTTTCAGAACAAAGAAAACTTTATAGGGAATCTGAATATAAAAATTTAGTAATTTTATCATACCCCTAGGGTGACCATAAGGCTTTGTTTTGTCTGAGAACTATGCACGGCAGAACTAGTCCAATCCACGTGTTGCACAATCTTTTTGTTCCTTGGAACTCCGCTTAAATTTCTCCAATAGCCCTCTGGATTCTTACCAAACTAGCTAACCCTGTTGTAATCTCTGTGTAGATATCAGAAGCCCATCAGCCACATGCGTACACCGGAGGGTACAACATTAACACTATGCAGCATACCCTCTGGTTGATGATGCAGTACGTAGGGTTCATCATCCCTCCCGAATATCACCTGCTAAACACAGTGATTGGGACCTCCCAAACCATGATGATGGCTAGAGTATGTATCAGGGGCAGAACTCCAGAGGAGAGAGATCGCCAGTATGTTGGACACGGCTGGAACTGCACCTCTGCCCTGTATCACAGTGCATACATCGCCATAGCCCACCTTCATCATGAACTTCCAGAATTGGTGGACCACTTCTTTTATTATCCATCCATGCACCCAAGGGTAGGCCGACGTCAATTCCCAAGCATGAATGAGCTAGGAGAAGGACCAACCACGCCCCACCTACAACTTGCAAGTCTCTTAAGATCCTTGGATGAGCTCTACTGCCTCACCCATGAAGAAATGGAGAGTGCTCGTAGTAGAGTAGCAATACTAGAAAGGTGTCTATTCTCTAGGCGTCACAATGAAGTCTACTCACCAGAGTTCATGTTTGGGGAAGATGCTATGTACGAACCAGAAGAAGTCCTGCCTTAACCCGTAGGGGTCTACATTGAGGTGGAGCATAGGTCAACCTCGATTCATGCCATCCCAACTGTTCTTCCACAGCTTGGTACCACAGGACCTCCTAGATTTGTCTGCTGGGACGAACGCATTTATGAATTAAGGATGTAATAGTATGCACTAGCCATCTGTCCCAGGCTATGTAAAATTTCCTTAGGCAAGATGGAAGGTGGATGTAGAACCCACTTGTAACCTAGGATGTGGAATCCCTTAATATATTTTCAGTAACCAAATTTTGTTATATGCCTTGTCATGTGACAAGAGCTTAATGGTTGCCCTGTACTCCCGTTTGTATTGAACCTTATGGTTAGATGTAAACACCGTTTCTGTGTATGTTTTTATCCATTCTCAGAATGTGTTGCTTACCGTTCCGAATTTTATTCCTTGCGCTATTCAGTACATGATGATAAAATTGAGACTATGGCAACATAATTCCGATGCTAGGTTCCCATACAGTTGAATTTATAGCTCTGCACTATGTTTCTAGATTAATCAACCTTGCCGTATACATGATTATTTCAATGTATTTGAATCATTTCTATATTGGGTCTTGACTTTTCTGTATCTGCATGCAGAATGTCTAACACAAATCCCTCCAACTCCAATAGGGAAAGGCCAGCTTCTGGTGCAGAGCCCACCCTGGCTCAATTGTTGGCAATGCAGAATCGGCTCTTTGAGCGAATGGTCGCCAACAATGAAAGCATTGGAGTGACTATGGCCCAAAATTTAAATCACGGACAATCGAAGTTAGCAGACTTCCAACGTACTCATTCGTTGAACTTCTCATCTGCAACTGATCCTCTCGACACAGATGATTGGCTTCGTGATATTGAGGCCAAACTCAACCTTGCCTGCTATGACGAAAGGGAAAAAGCGGCCTACGCGGTGCATTATCTTCAAGGTACAACCGCAGCATGGTGGGAAAGCTACAAGACTCTCATTCCTGCTAATGAGCCGATCACTTGGGCAGTTTTTAAGGAAGGATTTCGATCAACCCACATCCCTGATGGTCTTATGGAGCTTAAGAGGAAGGAATTCCTCAACTTGAAGCAGAGAGATATGCCTTTCATGGACTTTCTCAACTGCTTCAATTATCTTGCCCGGTATGCTCTTGAAGAGATAACTATAGAGGCCAGGAAAGTAAAACTATGCTGAGACCGCCTCAACCCAGAGACGGAATATGCCCTCTCCGCTCATGAAATCCATAGCATGAAATCATTGGTGGACAAGGCTCTTCGAGTGGAGTCCAGTGGGAAGAAGGTGATGGAAGAGCGGAAGCGAAAATGGGTAACCCGAAAGACTACTGCCAATCCCTCCCGTCCCCGTGTGATGCAGAGGATTGTGTATCGTTCCCCTGCACCTCAATCTCCAAGAATTCAGCCAAGGCCTCAATACACAGCACCACGTCCGCAACAACAGGCGGTTCAACGATATAACCGCGGCGGTTATCAAGCTGGCACACAAGGTCGGGCAGTAAATATCAATTATTTCAATTGTGGTCAGATGGGACATTATGCTTCTAATTGTCCTCATCCCAGAAAGCAAGTATCACAATCTCAAACAAGTTGCTCAAGCTCCACTACGTGCTCTAGCCCAGGGTCGTAGAATTCAGCGTGGGGGCCGTAACGCACCAAAACCAGCCCCAGCGTTTGGACATGGTCGTCTGAACCACGTAAATGTTGAAGAGGCCACTGACGCACCTGACGTGATGCTAGGTACATTTCTTGTAAACTCAACACCCGTTTCTGTTCTTTTCGATTCTGGAGCATCACATTCATTTATATCTACCAGAACAATAAACAAACAAACAAAACCTAGAGACCAAACTTTTACCAAAGGTCATGCTAATACAATCACCTGATTCCACTTTCAGAACAGAACAAATGTGTACAGATGTTCCAATTAGGATAATGGACACAAAATTCAAAGCAAATCTAATCCAAATAAATTCCATGGAAATAGACATCATCCTAGGTATGGATTGGCTAACTAATCATAAAGGAACTATTGACTGTGCCAATAGAACTGTTTCTCTGACAAATACGGATGACAACTCTATCACTTTCACACTAGATCATACTCCTAGCTCTAAAACATCATCCCTTCATGCGACAGTGACTACTCAACTCTCAGATGTACCTATAGTGTGCAAGTATCTTGATGTATTTCCCGATGAGTTACCAGGAATGCCACCCGACCGGGATATCAAATTTGTGATCGATTTGAAACCTGGAACAGCACCCATTTCTAAAAGCCCATATCGTATGACCTCTCAGGATCTATCTGAACTCAAAAACCAACTTAATGAGCAACTAGAGAAGGGATTCATTCGTCCCACCTCATCACCATGGGGATGTCCGGTACTTTTTGTACCAAAGAAAGACGGTACCATGCGAATATGTGTGGATTATCGTCCTCTAAATGAAGTCACCATCAAAAACAGATATCCACTTCCTAGAATAGATGATCTCTTCGATCAAATGACCGGTGCTCGGATCTTTTCCAAAATTGACCTAAGGTTAGGATATTTTCAACTCAAAATCAAACGGGAGGACATTTCAAAGACAACATTCACCACCCGCTACGGTCTATTCGAATATACCGTGGTATCTTTTGGACTGACCAACGCTCCTGCTACCTTCATGAACCTAATGAACAAAATATTCATGGAGTATCTGGACAAATTTGTAGTGGTATTCATTGATGACATCCTTATTTACTCAAGAAACGAAAAAGAACACGCACAACATCTGGGTATGGTTCTTGACAAGCTGCGTGAACACAAGCTATACGCAAAATTCTCCAAATGTGAATTTTGGTTAAAGGAAGTTCCTTTCCTTGGCCATATTATTTCAGAAGGAGGAATTGCTGTAGATCCAACCAATGTGGACAAAGTACTCTCTTGGAAGCAACCTCAAACTGTCACTGAGGTTCGAAGTTTTCTCGGTTTAGCTGGATATTATCGCCGGTATATTGAGAACTTCTCCAAGATTGCAAGACCAATAACTCAACTCCTTAAGAAGGAGCATAAGTTTGTGTGGTCAGAAGCATGTGAGTCAAGTTTCCAAATGTTAAAAGAAAAGCTGACCACAGCCCCAGTGCTAATCATGCCTGATATACACAAACACTTCGATATATATTGTGATGCATCTCACCATGGGCTTGGATGTGTGTTGATGCAAGAGGGTAAAGTAGTGGCTTATGCCTCGTGCCAATTGCGCCCTCATGAAATCAACTATCCAACTCATGATCTGGAATTAGCGGCCATAGTGCATGCCTTAAAGATCTGGAGACATTATTTGATCGGGAAAAGGTGTAATATTTATACTGATCATAAAAGCTTGAAGTATTTCTTCACCCAATCAGATCTGAATTTGAGACAAAGGAGATGGTTAGAACTCATAAAAGATTATGATCTTCACATCCAATATCATCCAGGCAAGGCTAATGCGGTGGCTGACGCACTCAGTCGGAAGCTTCACCATATTACAGCTCAAGTCCTGAAAAATCAACCCAATTTGGCTCCTAAATTTGAAAAGATTGATTTGGAAATTGTAGAGGATGGCTATGTTGCTGCATTGGCACTACAACCAACACTCTATGACCAAATAAAAGCCACTCAGCTTTTAGATAAAGAAGTGGCTAAAATCAAGCACAATATGAAAGAAGATAGGGAACTAAACTTTTCCTTGAATTCCGATGGCATGGTCATTCATGGAAGACAACTATATATTGCAAACAATCAAGACCTTCATGAAACCATTTTAAATGAAGCACACAAGTCCCTATTGTCTATCCACCCTGGAAGCACAAAAATGTACCAAGACATACGTACCCTATATTGGTGGCCTAGCATGAGACGCGATATCGCAGCTTACGTGGCTATCTGTGAGGTATGCCAATGTGTTAAAGCGGAACATCAACGTCCAGCGGGTTTACTTCAACCATTGAAATTACCCGAATGGAAGTTCGATGAAGTAGGAATGGATTTTATCACTAGTCTCCCAAGAACCCAAAATGGACATGACTCGATTTGGGTTATAGTTGATCGGTTAACTAAAGTGGCTCACTTCATTCTTGTACATGTATCATATAATGGGGCCAAACTAGCTGAGCTCTACTTAGCACACATTGTACGGCTACATGGGGTTCCTAAAGTAATTGTCTCAGACTGTGGACCACAATTCACATCAAGATTTTGGGAGAATTTACATGGACTCCTTGGAACCGAATTATTTTTCAGCATAGCATTTCACCCTCAAATTGGTGGTCAGACCGAATGTACAAATCAGGTTCTCGAAGATATGTTGCGAGCTTGTGTCATGACATACAACACCAACTGGGAAAAATGCCTACCTTTTGCGGAATTCTCCTATAATAACAATTATCAGTCTAGCCTTCAAATGTCTCCATTTGAAGCACTCTATGGGAGAAAATGTAGAGCACCCTTGTTCTGGTCCGAAGTGGGAGAAAGACAATTCTTTGGTCCAACTCTCATTGAGGAAGCTGAACAAAATGTGGCTATTATTCGAAGACAGCTCAAGGAGGCACAATCACGCCAAAAGAGCTATTCTGATCACCGTCGTCACGAATTAAGCTTCGAAGTAGGTGATTACGTATATCTCAAAGTATCATCACTGCGAGGCGTTAGACAATTTCAAATACACGGAAAGTTAGCTCCCCGTTATATTGGACCATACCAAATTATTGCAAAACGGGGACAAGTCTCATACCAATTAGAATAGCCACCTCAACTTTCAGAAGTACATAATGTTTTTCATGTCTCTCAACTCAAGAAATGCCTTAGAGTTACCAATGAGCTTGCTCCTATGGAAAACATATCCATACAACCAGACCTCTCATATAGAGAGTATCCAATTCGTATATTGGAAGAAGCTGAGCGACGTACCCGAAACCGTAGTATCAAGATGCTCAAAGTCCAGTGGAGTAATCATACTCCAGAGGAATCCACATGGGAAAGGGAGGACAAGCTTAGAGCCGAATTTCCAAGTTTCTTTTAGAGCTAGCAAAATCTCGGGGACGAGATTTTTTTTCTAAGGGGGGTAGAGCTGTAACATGCCAAAAAAATTGTATAGAAATAAAAGTGATGTATGAAAAGCGAGAGGCAATGAAAATACATCTCTTATGCTAACATAATAACTTTTTCCATGTTTTGATTGAAGCTCTTGCATTTTGCCGATAGGTTTAATATAAAATCATGAGAAAGTTTCTATAATCGGTATACAACAAAACTTATCTATTGTAAATTTTCCATGATTTTATCACTTCAGTAAGTACTTCAATAAAATCCCTCAAATCAGCTAGACTAAGGAGCTAGCTAAAAATGAATGGGTATACTTCTAAAATTCACCAAATAAAAAAATGAAGACTAATCAAGTAGTGCCCTTCTATTAGAGTATGGGTCAACATGAAACTTTCAACCAGAAATTTTGGTTTAATTTATCTCCCAAAGGAACCACATAAAATGACAGGAGAAAAGGTCTAGGGAATTAATTTAGAATGCAGGAAAAACTGGGTCACTATCCTTACTTTGCAAATTCACCAAAGATAAACCAGATCACCTCTAGCTATGAAATTTGGTCAGCAGGATAAGTACATCCTTCTGTACCTCCAGTAATTTTTCCCAGATTTATACTCCTTGGTAACTTGGTAAAACACCTGAGTAAAGATTGCATGTTGGACAGCCCACAGGACTTGGTCTCTAGAGGATTCTTCTCTCAATTTCACTTCCATGTGGGACCCACAAGACCATGGCCCACTTGTAAACCTCAGCACTGCTTGGGACAGACTGTTTCACCCAAAATCCTAACCATCCTCCTCACTTTCACCTAGAACATCACTACAAGAGCCCACTAGTCATGGACCAAACCTAGCCAAAAATGTGTAGAACAATGTTGTCTTACATGTGGGACCTACCCTGGACACTGTGAAACTGAAGCAACTCAGCATTTGCATGACAAACGTGTCAGCATCTCCTTCTCCCTCCCTCAGTATACAAAGCAGCCCTGGACAACATAGCCCTTGGAAACCTCGACCATTTCACTCCAAACCGCGCCAGACACCTCTCCTCTTCCTCTTCACGTTCCCACCGAAGAAACCAACGAAATCCCCAAGGATCACCAGCGGTGAAGTCCTTTTCTCTGCCATAGATACTATTTGATTGAGCCCAAGCTAACTCCGGTGAGCTCCATCCTTTCTTAACCCCATGAACGTGATCTCCAGCTACTAACCATCCCATTTTCGTACTCGGCAACCCTAGGTTCGCTGGTCAAAGCAGCTATGCCGCCACCGTGCATTGTCTCTACTCTACAGAACCACCGCCATGACGTCATCGCCGTTTCGGCCGATCTAGGACGCCGCCGGTTGAGCCCTCGCACCAACATCGTTGCCGCACCTCTAGGAGCCCGCTGACCGGAGGAATCGAGCTAGGAAGCCCTGAGCCACGAGATCCATCGTCGTTTTCCCCAATCCCGATCTGAGTCGCCGCCGCCGATTCCGCTGTCCCTGGTAGGTCTCCGTTCGATTCATTGCACATGAGCCATCCCTAGGAAGCTTATAACCTAGTAGACACCTTGTCTTAGCCACAGGCTGACTAGAGCGAGCTGCTACCGTGGGACTGAGAGATCTCACCGCCGCCGAGCCGTCTCCAACATTGCTACCGCTGCACAGACCTTGCCGACTTCTTCAGACCCCACGGTGAGAACCCAGGCACCTGATAGACACACATCCATGCATTGGTTTGGCTGGCTTAGGTCCATATAGCGATTCACCTCACCGACCCGAAGGTAGCTACCGCTGGAGCTCGCCGTCGGCAAGATTCCGGTCATCCCGACTAGCGAGACCACCACCGATAGCTTCATCTTGATCCCCACTTCATTTTCTCTTTTGGTTGCTACCCAAGCCGAGCCACCGTTTGCCGCCGCCACCGCCGAGAAGCTCGCCGACTCTGCTCTGCCTCGCTCCTCTCTGTTTTATCTCACTGGCACGCGGGACCCACTTGCTAGAAAGGATTAGCGGGCGAGGACCCAATCGCAAAGAAATTAAAACTTGTAGGGTTGCTTAGTGAAATAAACACTCTATGACATGTGGACCTGAGGACCTATATGTAAATGACCTGAAACCGAAGGACTCTTAAAAAAAATCACCTCACACATGGCCGAGGACCACGGGTTCCATTTCTAGAAATCCCGAGGACTTTTCTGCAAAGTTCCCTCTAATTGACCAGTGGACCCCCTCCATTTAAAATCTGAAAATATAAAAAAAATAACTAAAGTGTTAATTTTTCAACTGAAAAATAGGATAACTTGTAAAATTCATAGTAAATTCATTTTAGCTCCATTTGGGATGAACCAAATTTCAGTAGATTCACAAAATTATGCTTTTTAATGTGGTGAACTAAAAAGTGGCACTTTCTGTACAGCAAACTTGCCTAAAAATTATAGGAATAGAAAAAAAAAGGTAAAAATGGGCTTTAACTAGAAAATTCATAAGAAAATCTTCCTAGCTCAGAAAATGTCAAACTAATTTTGTAATTCTTAGAAAAATGTATAATTTCCATTTATGAACTCATTTTGCACAGAATTAAGCCACAAATAATCAGTACATTTTATACTCTTAAAAGGACACATAAAACTTGTAAAAATCCTATCTCACAAATGGTAAGTGCAAAAATAAAAATAATTTCACTAGAAAGTATCTGAAACCAGTACCAAATCACTACACAAAAATCATGCATATTAGAACATTTTGCATTTTTGCATTAATTATTGGCTTTGCTTTAACTTTAAAATTTAAATTAGAAGAAGAGCCTTTGGAGTTTGAGGAGGTAGAATTTATTGTGGAACCTAAAGGAAACCTAAACCAAGGCAAGAATCCCACTACCTTTGAACATATTGCTCCAAAATTTTGGGATTATCAATGATTTCATTTTAACTTGCATCATTATTTTGCTATGTACATTATATAGATTGTGGGCAATGGTAGTTAATCCCTTTTTTTGCATAACCCACCTTGAAATGTTGATAATCTACTACTTGTAACCTTAGGATGGGTAGAAGTACTTGTTAAGTGCTTGCTATAAGGTATATACTTGTATATATGCTTAGACATGCCTAGCTACTTACAAAATAGGTCATGGCCATCTAATTACGTTTGAAATGGGAATTTATTTACTTCTGATCAGAGATGAATATTTATGATATTTGTGAACCAAAACTGAAGGAAAACCATTTTAAAACTTGGGCAAGCAAATGGTACACATATGTGATAGTTGTATATCGATAGGGGAGTGTTTGCCTAAGTTGCTTAAGGATCGAACTCAGTGTCATTTCTCATGTTAAACAGTACAACCACATATGCTAGTATGGGATAGCCATAGTGGATTAAGTTGCTTAATGTTTAGCCTTGCATTCTGGTAGGCAGAGTAGTATGGGCAATGCCTACAACAGATCGTAGGGCTGTTCAGAGGAACTACCTATGTCCCGTAATGGAATAGGCGTCTTAGTTTGTCCAATACAACGTTGTGTGCCTCGTGGGGAGCCAGGTAGGCTGCCGCCACGGCGCTGGGTTAAGGCGTGGGCCCGCCACCCACGGCATCGGGGTAGCCCCTCGATGTGGAGTAACACACCTCGTGCTGGTGCAAGGCTAAATGTTAGGCAATGTAAAAGCTGTGTTGTGACCTCTAGACCGCATTCAATGTGTAGAGTGTGGTGGTACCGACGGGTACCGGACAAACTAGAGCGATCATATCATGTAGGTAAAGTTGTACAAACTCTGCAGAGTCAAAACTAATCGGTTAGCCATGCTCATGGTCATGAGCAGCATGGTTGTGTCCATTGAGTATAGATTTCTGTTTTTAAAATGCTTTATGAAATGGGATGGTTGGGTGAAGATTTATACTGATCTATACTTGGTGATTGATGAAATAATAATGAAATGGAATTGGATTATTAAGTTGTATTATAGTCTTGCTGCCAAGGAGGGCGGTGAAGTAGTTATCTATGCAAAATGATGCCATGATATTATTCTGCTAGCCTAGGATGTAATTTGATTTATGAATCCCTCTTTTAAATTGTTGCGAAATAAATTGGCTTTATGCAATAAAACTGAGCCACTTTATACAACCTTTACCTTGATTACAGCTCGCATGTATAGTTAGGTTTGATTGTGGCCTTGCCAGTACCTTGCGTACTGAGTTATATTTTATTTTTGTGAATGCTCCTATAGATCCACGCACAGGTGAAGATGGAGAATTGTATGATGAATGTGTGGGTGAACAGGTTGATCAGGATGGTCCTATCTAAGGGTTTACCCTTAGTCGATTGCCTGAGGGTTTTCTGGGTAGTCATGCTTCCGATGGACTTACTATTTGGCCCCCGAGGCTTATGTAAACATTGGTTAATATGTATATGTATCTGTACCTTTGTTTAATTAGCTAAATACCCTCTGTATTGGATATTACTTGCTAAGATGAATGTGTGGGACTAAAGCTGGAATAATTCTATAAAATCCATTATAACTCCTTTTGAGGTGAACCAAATTCCTATGGATTCATAAAAATGTTCTCTTTAATTTTATAAAATAAAAAGTGAGAACTTCTGTGTAGGATTTTTCTCTAAAAATGGAAATATCTATTATATACCTCTTTATAACCCAAAAGTTGATAAATTTCTAGAAAATTCATCCTAGCTGCTAAAAAAAATATGGAACCAATTGTGTTTAACTCAGAAAATTGTAACCTTTGCTGTGGATAATTTGTATTTGACAAAACTACCTCCCAACATAAGCCTAAATAATTTCTAACCCTTTCTTTTTACTAACTTGAGAAATTTACAACTAAATCATTTTAAATCAAATTTCAGTGAACCAAATTTAGTTGGAGCCAGTAGGTTATGCTCTTTTATATAAAAATGCATGCCTTCTTGAAATCTTTATAGAAAATGCCAGTCAAATATAATAACTTAAGGTTACAAATATAAATAATTACAAAACTGCCATTTTCAGCCTTCCTATCTTGTTATTTTTGTATCTCCCAATCCAGAGATGCAAATGACCTGGTTCTTTCTCCTAAAATCTTGTTAGGACATGCCCTACCTACTGTATTTATCTCAGATTTTATTGATCATTTTTGCGTGAGCATATTTATTTGATTCTTATTTGCATATTCGCTTTTATCGGTAGATTTAGACAATTCGGAGTACGTGGAGCAAGAACCAGAGGTTAAGTGTGACCACTCGCTGCAGCAAGGCAAGCATCTAAAGCAAGCATCTAAGTATATTGAACCTATATTTTCAATAAATTGTTTTGTTTGCGAAAGCAATATCTATATGCATGTTTCGGTCTTTTTAAATGAGAAAAACGGGTAGAGTCAATATTACCCAATTGAATGCATTTCTGTTCCTTGATTGTTGATTCCATATTTATACCTTCTCACCCCTGGTTAAGGACTTTGGGATACTTTTATTTTATCGAATGCTTAGCCATGCTTAATTCTAGACTTAGAAAAATCCGATAGATGGAGCTATTGGTTCAAAACTAGTTTAATACGAATGGATGGGTTAAAATCTGACAAGAATAACTTCTGATTAATAATTGAGAAAATGTTTGACTTGGATGGATGATAGGGCGATGACGGGGTAGTGTTTCCCTAATGCAAGTAGCTCCGTCTGGGTCGTTAAGGACCGAACATGTTGACGTCTATTCAAGCACCCTACGTACTTCCACACGCCGGTATGGGACAGCTTAACTTAGTAGCACGGGAGGCTGTGGCCATCTACGCCTGTCCGTCAGTCGTGAGGGGAGACCTTTGGAGGACCTCATTGCGAGCCTGCACTTGGCCAGAGGTGCCTCCCACGACGGTGAGCCCGCCTTAGTTGCCACGCACGCACGTGACTAAGTCGTCGGGGGCCCAGACATGGTTTAGGTGGTTGGGGCTAAGCGTGCAAAAGGTTCTATTGTGACCTCTAGTCCGCACTCAATGTGTAGAGTGTGGGTACCGACGGGTACAGATCAAACTAGAGTGTAGCCGTTTGGCTTCTATCACATCGTGTGGGTAAAGATATACACCTCTGATCAGAGTAAGAACTATTCGAATAGCCGTGTCCACGGTTACGGACGACCGCTTGATGTGTTCCTCAGTCATGTTAGCATCAAACTTGGGATATGTGGTTATGGGTTTACATGGTTATATCATGACGTAGGATAGTCATGGATGGATGGGTTTATATAAAAGACTTTGATGTTAAATACGACTTGGTTTTAGTCATGGAAAAATGGTATGCTTGTGTAGCATATATATTTGGGCGATGGTGGCCCATGGAGGATGATTAGAGCATGGTTTGTGCTCATGTTTACTTACATTTCAGAACTATAAGCTTGCTGTCCTAGAATTTCAGATTGCTATATTTTGCAAATGCTTATGTTTTAAATGTAGTACTTGCTCAATAAAATCAGCTTTATGCAAAATCAGATGTGACATAGCCATACTCCTTGATGTAGAGACTAGCATTACTCCTTTGAACTATTAATATTGTATAAGTCTAGCTGAGTACCTGTGTACTCACGCTGCATCTTTTAGGTGAGGACAACGACGACATTGATGTGGTCTACTGTTATCCCGCCGAGGGTGGCGAGGATAATGTGTAGTCGAAGTTACGTTCTATCCCCAGTCGGTTGCCCTGTGGTTGGGTATGGCATCACTAGTCTTATCCTTTATGTTTATATTCCACTGCTATCTTTTGCGCTACTCTGTGATGTATCAGGGTGTATAAACCCTCTATGTAATATATATATATATATATATATATATATATATATATATATATAACTCTGCTGCTCGTTTATCCATATTTAGAGTACTTGTGATGTTTATCAATTGTTTGCGATGAAAGTGTGAAGTTAGTTGCTTTCCTAGGGACTAGCTGAACATGAGTATGAGTTGTGTAGAATTGAGATGGTTGGGGGATAGCTATTGTGGTTCGAGTCCTCTGGGGTACGTATCATGTTTGGTCGCAACCATCGAGTGGTTTGACGGGCGTATGACAGGGAGGACTGGCAAGCTATCCTTATGATTATCTCTTTTGTACACTTCTCGGCATTTTGGATTTGTATTATGAACGGGTAAATATTATGGCAAGGCTGCGATGAGGATGGATGGTTATTGCATTTAATTGGTTTTTATTCGAGATCCCATCCATCTAGATATTTCACGTTGTCATAGTAATTACTCTCCATAATGCACTTCCGGGGTGCCCACAACAAGCATATAGGCCACTCGGATAGCGGATGGGCCGAGTCTTGTAATTATAGATATAATAGCACCCGGTAGATTTTGCCTTGTACAGAAAGGAATATATAGTCTTAGCCGGGTAAGATGTATCTCTAAGAAGGAAATCCCTTGGCCGTATCCGGCTGGGATTCCTATCTTGTACCCCTGTCCCCCAGTATATAAGGGGAGGCAGGGCGCCCGATGAGGGCAGAAGATCATTGATTGACACACATCCTCAAAGGAATACCACCACAACTGGACGTAGGGTATTACCTCACATCGAGGGCCTGAACCAGTATAAAATCTCCTTGTGTTCCTTTGCAGTCCACCGAGTTTCCCCTTGCCGAGTAGCCCTATAGTTATATTGCCGGTGTAAAACATCGACAGTTGGCGCGCCAGGTAGGGGCTTCGGCGAGATCTACACCAGCAATCTCGATGGATTCCACTTCTAGAGTCAATGGCGGCAAATTCTTCCCTGGAGACACAATATCCTTCAGAAACCTTGACTTCATCGCTGACCAGATCGGCAATCTCACCTTGGCCGAAGTAGATCCAATCCAATCGGCCGATGGACCAGCCGACTCCGCGCCAGTCGGCCCACAAGACGCTGCGCCAATTATCATCAATCTGGTGTAGCAATCTTCACCTTCGCCTTCGCCGAGCCTTGGGACAACTCTCTCCTTCAGCGTCCAACTTGCGCTGGGCCTTGAGCCAGCTCGGGTTGGGCTAAGAGGGGGAGAGATCATCAATCTCCCACGCAGATTTGGCGGCGCCGCAGATTTACATCTTGCGCAGCAGACCCGATCTCCTACAATTTAGTTTGGACACGGCCAAGCGCCGTCTCAGATTGGATCTAGGGAGGTCGGAGTCGTTTTCACTCCGATGAATTACTCGGATTCCGACTCCAAGTCGGATAACGGTTCGAACACTAGTTCAGACTCTAGTCTGGCAAATCTCCTTCTGCCCCGCGAGATCTTCATGGCTTCAACACCACCACCTGAGGTTCATCGACTACAAGAGGAGCAGCAGGAGGAGGCACATCGACTACGACAACAAGAGGAAGCTGATCGCGAGGCTCGCAACGCTGAGTTACGCAAGGCTGGGTGAACCGCTCAGTAATAGATCCTCCAGACAAAAGTCGGCGACCACGATGTCTTCGTCACACCACAACAGAACATTGTGACCGCCACCACTCTGTTGGACACGCTCCAACTCGGGCCTGATCACCAGGCCACCCCGACTATCGCCAAAATTAAGGCGATGATCACAGCTGCCGCCTGTCAGCAGCAACAGCAGTCGGGCGACACAATTATACCGACCAATAGGTTGGGTTCTCCAGCAGCCGGCTCATCTACATCATCACGGCGTTGGGCGGCTGGCTCAAGTCGGCCACACGAGGAATCGCGCCAAACGACACTCGGCGACACCAACAATGATAATTGGCGACGTCACCAGTACGATTGCCGGCCCAACCAAGATCTCCGAGTCTGCGTACAACATGACCTCCGATACGACATCAACGCCCGGCGCCGCCAACATGAAGAGGAAGAGCGCCGCCGACTGGAGGACGAAAACGAGAGTTTCGGCCTTCACCACGAGTGGTTTAACCGCCATGATCGGAGCCAAAGCCCTCATGAAGATGAAGGCGTTCCAGCTTTCACCCATGATCTCCAGGACGTCGACTGGCCGTCGGGCTTCAAGCCTACGGGGATAGAGAAATACGACGGCAAAACCAACCCCGAGTCCTGGCTCACTTTATACACCCTGGTAATACGTGCTGCCAGGGGTGACCACAAAGCCATGGCTAACTACCTCCTAGTCGCATTGGCCGACTTGGCAAGGACATGGCTGACAGGGCTCCCGAGATGGTCGATCGGCTCCTGGGGAGAACTCAGGGAGCAGTTCATCGCTAACTTTCAGGGAACCTACGAGAGGCCGTCTTTTGAGCATGATTTATATCAACTACACCAGAAGAAGAATGAGTCTCTACGCGATTTTATCAAGAGATTCCCCGAGAAGCGCAACAAGATCCCAATGATCAGAGACGAGGCCGTCATCGCCGCCTTCCGCAAGGGAGTAAAGGACGCCCTGTTCATCGCGAAGTTCACTCAGAAAGCACCATCCTCTGTCCGAGCTCTCTTCGACATGGCAAACAAATACGCCGACTCGGCTGAAGTGGTCGCAGAGGCCCTCGACGAGAAGAAGGAGTCCCGACAGAAAGAACAAAAGGCGAAAGCTGACGAGCCATCTAAAAACAAGACCGGCGGCCGCAAGCGAAAGTCGGATAATGAGGTGGCCAACATGGAGCGAACTCGGTCGTGGCCCCAACGCAACAACGACTACCAGAAAGTCATGAATGGGCCTTGCCCCTTCCACCCCAAGGGCAAGCACGCGGCCAAAGACTGCTTCATTCTTAAGAAGTTTGCTTCCGAGCAGACTTCATCATCTGGCGCTGACAAGGACAAAGACAAGCCAGATCAGGGCCCGGCTGACGATTTTCAAGATCCCCAAGCCAAGCTTAACCACATCTTCGGAGGGCCATCTGCCTACGAGTCCAAGCGGAAGCAGAAGCTTACAACGCGCGACATCAACTCAATTTCTACAGCAGACACCCCCCAATATTTGCGCTGGTCAGAGACGTCCATCACGTTCACCCGTGCAGACCACCTAGATTGGGTTTCACACCTAGGACGATACCCACTTGTCCTGGACCCGGTCATGAAGAATATCAAGTTGAAGAAGGTTCCCATAGACGGAGGCAGCGCGCTCAATATCCTCTTTGCCAAGACCCTGGACGAGATGAAGATTCCTCGTTCGGATCTACGGCCGAGTACGGCACCCTTCCACGGGATAATCCCCAGCCTGTCCTCAACACCACACGGGCAGATTACCTTGCCAGTAACCTTCGGCACGTGGGATAACTTCCGCACTGAAAACATCTGCTTCGAGGTCACTGACTTCGAGACCTCGTACCACGCGATACTCGGACGACCGGCGCTCGCCAGATTCATGGCGGTACCGCACTATACATATATGGTGCTTAAGATGCCAGGGCCAGCAGGAGTCCTCTCCCTCCGCAGCGACGTCAAGCAAGCCTTCACCTACGACAAGGAGAGTTGCGAATTGGCTCAATCACAAGAGGCGGCAGTCGGGCGCAGTAGCATTCGGCAAGCCGTCACAACCGAAGTCGAGGAAGACCCAGTTCTGGCCAAAAAAGCAGCGAAGTCGGGAATTTCAGTGGACTCTGACACGAAGAAGATCCCCCTGGACCCTTTCAACCCCTCCAAGACTGCGCTAGTCGGAACCGGACTCGACCCCAAATAGGAAGACGCGCTCGTCACCTTCCTCCAAGCCAACAAGGATATCTTCGCATGAAAACCGTCCGACATGCCGGGCGTACCAAGGGAGGTGATCGAGCACGCTCTCAATGTGAAGACAGACGCCACGCTAGTCAAGTAATGGCTGCGGCACTTCGCTCAAGACCGTAAAGATGCTATTCGGAAGGAGATAACCAAGCTTCTCGCAGCCGGGCTCATCAAAGAGGTCTACCACCTGGACTGCCTGGCAAACCCAGTTCTGGTCCGGAAGAAAAATGGTAAATGGCGCATGTGCGTCGACTACACCGATCTCAACAAGGCATGCCCCAAAGACCCATTTGGTTTACCAAGGATAGACCAGGTGGTGGATTCAACTGCAGGGTGTGAACTTGTTTGCTTTCTCGACTACTACTCGGGATACCATCAAATCAGTTTGAAGGAGGAGGACTGCTTCAAGACGTCTTTTATCACGCCGTTTGGTGCGTACTGCTACATCACTATGCCGTTCAGTTTGAAAAATGCTGGAGTAACGTATCAACGTGCAATTCAGCGGTGTCTACACACTCAGATCGGGTGCAACGTGGAAGCCTACGTCAACGACGTGGTGATCAAGACCAAGTCCAAAGAAGACCTCATCGCTGACTTGGAAGAAACCTTACAAAATCTTCGAAGATTCAAGATGAAGTTGAACCCGGAAAAGTGCGCCTTCAGTGTGCCATCCGGCAAGCTACTCGGCTTCATCGTCTCGCGTCGTGGCATCGAGGCCAACCCGGAGAAAGTCAATGCAATCATGAATATGGCTCCCCCGACTAACCAGAAGGACGTCTAGAAGCTGACAGGCTGCATGGCGGCACTCAGCCAGTTTATTTCCCGACTGGGCGAATGGGGTATGCCCTTTTTCAAGCTACTAAAGAAAGCAGACAACTTCCAATGGACTCCCGAAGCCCAGCAAGCCTTCAAAGACTTCAAGCAATTTCTCACATCACCCCCCGTGTTGGCATCACCGATGCCCTAAGAACAGCTAATGCTATATCTGGCGGCAACTTCCCAGGTAGTCAGCACGGTGCGAGTAGTCGAATGATCCGAACAGGGTCACATCCAAAAAGTCCAAGGGCCAGTTTACTTTGTCAGCGAAGTGCTTGCTGACTCAAAGACGAGATATCCGTAGGTCCAGAAGCTGGTCTATGGCCTACTTATCACTGTCCGGAAGCTGGTGCACTACTTCCAAGCACATCAAGTCACGGTGGTCACATCGTTTCCACTCGAGGACATCCTGCATAACCGCAAGGCCACCAGCCGAATCGCTAAATGGGCACTCGAGTTGATGGCATTCGACATCACCTTTCAGCCGTGGACAGCAATTAAATCATAAGCTCTAGCTGACTTTGTGGCCAAGTGGACAAAAGTTCACATCCCCGCATCAACAGCGAAGCTAGACTACTAGACAATGTACTTCGACGGTTCTCTACGAATCGGCGGCGCCGGGGCTAGAGTCATACTGACCTCCCCCATCGGCGAAACACTGAAGTACGTCCTACAAATCCACTTTCCGACTTCCCACAACATCGTCAAGTACGAGGCACTCATCCATGGGCTCCGCATCGCCATATCACTCGGTATCCGTCGACTGGTTGTGTGAGGAGACTCCCAACTTGTGGTAAACCAAGTCATGAAGGACTGGACATGCCTCGATGACACCATGGCGGCATACTGTCAGGAGGTCCGCAAGATGGAAAACATGTTCGACGGGCTGGAGATAACACATGTCCTACGACAATACAATGACGCTGCAGACGAGCTGGCAAACATGGGATCCAAGCGAGAGGCGGCCCCTATAGGGATCTTCGTTGAGCAACTCATGGAGCCATCAATCAAGAAGAAACCAGCGTTGGAGCCGTCGGGAGGCGAACCTACCCCGGCAAGAGACGAGGCGCTGCACATATGTCAAGATTGGCGAACTCCTATTCTCAAATTCCTCCTGGATGATGAGCTCCTAGAAGATCACAGTGAAGCTGAACGAATTAAACATCAAAGCAAGAATTTCTTAGTCGTCGAAGAAGACCTGTACCGAAGAAGTGCATCTGGTGTCCTCAAGCGCTGCGTCACCGCCGAGGAGGGCAAGCAAATCCTAGAGTCAATCCACTCGGGCATATGTGGCAATCATGCTGCATCCAGGACATTAGTCAGAAAGTGTGGAGGCCATGGGCCCCGGGTACCTCATCACAAGCATATGGGCCATTCGGATAGAGGATGGGCCGAGTCCTATTGTTAGAGATATAGTAGCACCCGGTAGATTTTGCCTTGTACAAAAAGGAATATGCAATCTTAGCCGGGTAAGATGTATCTCTAAGAAGGAAATCCCTTGACCGTATCCAGCTAGGATTCCTATCTTGTACCCCTGCCCCCCAGTATATAAGGGGAGGCAGGGCGCCCCTTGAGGGCAGAACAACACAGAAGATCATTGATCAACACACATCCTTAAAGGAATACCACTACAACTGGACGTAGGGTATTACCTCACATCGAGGAACTGAACCAGTATAAAATCTCCTTGAGTTCCTTTGCAATCCATCAGATTTCCCCTCGCCGAGTAGCCCCATAATCATATTGCCGGTGTAAAACATCGACAAAAAGGCTTACCGGTAGGGATTTTTCTGGCCAACAGCAGTAACAGATGCTAAAGACATCGTTCGCACATGCGAGGGTTGCCAGTTCTACGCAAGACAAACCAATCTCCTAGCCCAGGAGCTCCAAACAATCCCAATCTCTTGGCCCTTTGTAGTATGGGGGACTTGACATGGTCGGGCCTTTCAAGAAAGTGCTAGGAGGGTTCACACACTTGTTCGTCGCGGTGGATAAATTCACCAAGTGGATTGAGGCCAAACCCGTTGCAACCATAACAGTGGCACGAGCAAAGGACTTCATCATGAGTATACTCTACCGATTCGAAGTCCCCAACCGCATCATTACTGACAACGGCACTCAGTTCAGGGGCGGCATGTTTCAAGATTTCTATGATTGCTTCGGCATCAAGATCTGCTATGTGTCTGTGGCACACCCACAGAGCAATGGGCAGGTTGAACGAGCTAATGGTATGGTCTTACAAGGTATCAAGGCCAAGATATTCGACCGACTCCAACCATACGCGGGCCGATGGGTACAAGAACTCCCATCTGTTCTCTGGTCTCTCAGAACCACGGTTAGTCGGGCAACAGGGCAATCCCCTTTCTTCCTGGTCTATGGTGCCGAGGCTATGCTACCAACCGAATTAGCGTTCAGCTCTCCGCGAGTCCAGGCCTACTCAGAAGATATTTCCAACAACACCCGATTGATCAAACTAGATCAGTTGGAAGAAGCGAGGGATATCGCAACAATCCAGTCAGCAAGGTATCTTCAAGGCCTGTGTCACTACCACAATTGCAATGTCCGTGGCTGCGCCATTTTGGTTGGAGATCTCATCTTGAGGAAAATACAAACCACCAAAGATAGACACAAACTATCCCCAATCTGGGAAGGGCCGTTCATTATAGCCGAGGTCACGCGGCTAGGCGCCTACCGACTGAAGACCGAAGACAGTGCCCTCATCAGTAACTCATGGAACATAAAATAGCTACGTCCTTTCTATACCTGAGTTTCTTATTTTTTCCATGTGTACAGTTCCACTCTGACTCACTACAACGCTTGTTTCAACCGAGTAGTGAGTCGGGGGCTGCATGTATCTTATATGCTCTGTCAATAATATACGAGCTTATTTTACTTAAGTTATGAAGCTTCACTACGACTTTATTATGTTTGCTCGAGTATAGCTTTTTGCGGTGAACGATTTTATTAAGTTCCTACAGACTAACTCGGTGCAGACCATATAATCAAGTAAAGCTAATGACAATTGAGTAATAAAGCTTGGTGGCATTGCATATATATTTACACATGTCTTTACAAAAAACCACAATACACCGACTGCATAATGTATTGTTTTTACAGATCTAGATCCCTGGTGATAATCTCTGCAGTCGGCCTCGCCTTGGCTATTAGCTCCAGCGCCTCTTCAGGAGTTGTCTCTTTGGCAAACCCCTCCCCGATGGTTTCAACATCTGCCCTTGGGTAGATGGACTTGGTCATAGCCAGGGTTCGGGCCATGCCGGTAATGACATGCTCATCCGAGTACCTTTTCAGGGCACTCGGTGCATCCTCCAGGCGCGCCTCCACTTGGGCGATCGAGCTGCAGCTGGTTCCCACGGGGCGAGGATCCACGATGTCAAGGAGCCCTCTCACGGATCCGAGGAGAGCCTCCCATGACTCCTTGACCACCTTTATCTCCTCTTCGTAAGCCTAAAATTGGGCCTAGGAGTTGGCTCTAGCAGCTACTCGGGTTCACCGACAAGTAAACTTGTTAGGTAAGGCTGCAGATGGGATAATTGATGGATTGGTTAAGATCAGTGTCAAAAAGGAGACTTACTGTCGTAGTCGGCCTCCCACCTGGCTATGGTCCTCTCTAATTCAACTTTTTCCTTCTCGAGCTTGGTGTTGGCCTCTTTCAACTCAGCCCTCTCTTGTTCAAGCTCGGTTTTGGCCTTAGTCAGGTTGGCCTTGTCGTTTTCAAGCTCAGCATTGGCTTTTGTGGCCTCCTTCAGCTGGATTGCCTCCTCTGTTTGGGTCTTCAACTCGGCTTCAAGGGCTACATGACAGATTAGTCAAGGACTCGATGTTGCAGTCAAGGCACAACTAGGCAGTCAGGAACAACACAGCTGGAGAAATATACTATGGATCTGGTCAGAAAGATACATCTTGGAGGCTCACCTTAATCTTACTGGCTTGGTCCCAATTCTTGGCCTTAAGCTGAGTAACGGAGTCCCTCAGCCAAGAGTCCCTCTCTTGGCAGCGCCCTTCTACCTCGGCCTTCAAGGCGCGGAGTTGGTCTAACTCTTGATGTTTTACACCGGCAATAGAACTATAGGGCTACTCGGTAAGGGGAAACTCAGTGGATTGCAGAGGAACATGAAGAAGATTTTATACTGGTTCAGGCCCTCGAAGTGAGGTAATACCCTACATCCAGTTATGGTTTTATTCCTCTGAGGTATTTGTTGATCAATGATCTCGTGTGTTGTTCTCTGCCCTCAGGGGGTGCCCTGCCTCCCCTTATATACTGGGGAGCCAGGGTACAGGATAGGAATCCCAGCTAGATCCGGCCAAGGGATTTCCTTCTTAGAGATAGATCTTACTCGGCTAAGACTGTACATTCCTTATTATACAAGGCAAAGCCTACCGGGTGCTACTATATCTCTAACTACAAGACTTGGCCCATCCTCTATCCGAGTGGCCCATATACTTGTGATGAGGTACCCGGGGCCCATGGCCTCCACAGTAGCCCCTAAGACCTTCATAGTTGAGTCACAACTGATGCCGAGTGCTCGTCCTCCACGGTGAAGATTGCCCGAGTGCATTACTCCCGAGTACTCTGTGTCCGAGTGCTTCTTCTTTCCGAGTCCTGCTTCATGTCAGTTGGCAACGAGGCTATGAAGGGTTTCATATTGACGAATGAATAGTGTGCGCCGAATAGGCGCACCTATTAGGTGTAGCCCCCAACTTTGTGCTTAATTGTGAAGACAACTAAACATAAAGTCAAAGATCTTTAACCTTATAGTCTTTCCCGAGTAGAGTACTACTGGTATACGAGACTCTTCGGTATCATGTCAACCGGGATATGATTTATAGTCTTGCCGAGTAGCATGCCACTCGTATATGGGACTCTTCAGCTTCATGTCAGCTGGAATAGGGTGTTTATAGTCTTTCTCAAGTGGCGTCCCACTCGAAAGTTAGACTCCTCAGCGTCATGTCAGCTGGAAAAGATATTTATAGTCTCTCCCGAGTAGTGCACTACTCGGGAGTTAGACTCTTCAGCATCATATCAGCCGAAATAATGTTGCTCATGGCAACTGTTGGCCAAGCATGTAGGCCGAGTACCACTGTATGAAAATAAATCTATTGCGTGGTCAGGTGTACTGGAGAAAGATACCTGCATCCCCAATTTTAATGAAGACCAGCTTGTGATCCTTGTAAGGATATATCCTCGAGACCTGGTGGATAAAACAGATACCCAAACATATATGCTTAGCAATAAGGCTCTCATGAAGCATATCTGTTTACCTCATCGGTTCCTGTTAGTAGCACCAGCACTACAATTTTAACACAGCCCACGAGCGGCCCATTATGAGCGTGCTACTGTAGAAACTCATATCTTGGTGGCCCAGTGCCAGCTGCGTAGGCCCAAGCCTGTTTAGTCGGCACGGGCTCTTTAAAAGACGGGGAAAGAGAAAAAGATTCCTTCATCTTCCCTAAAGCAACCAATCATTTTGCCTTCCGCCTCTGCACCCAAATTTCGCCCTTCACCTTGCTAGGGTTCGTGGCTACTCGCTATTCCCTACTAGAACTCGGGCGATTCCAATCTTCTTCGTCTATTCCAAGCCACCAATCGCATTTCCCCCAAACTTCTCCACCCCCAAGCATGTCGAAGGCTTCAGATTCTGCGGGTGTGTTGGAGAATGCCTGGCCGACTTCGGATTGTGGCACGGTGAAGCTGAAGCTGCGGAGAGTCAACTGACGCTACAAAGCCAGGAGGTGATTCATTGGCGGCCGACTAAGGGTGAGTCGGTTCCAAATCCTCGATCCAGCAAGACAGTAGTATTTGCCTCTTTTTTCGACCGGGGCTTGTTCGTTCCCTCTTCTGCATTCTTCCGCCACATCCTTGACTTCTACGGATTGGAGTTGGTGAATTTGAATCCCAACTCGATCCTTCAAATCTCTATATTTGTGACTCTCTGTTAATGTTTCTTGGGTGTGGAACCCCACTTCAACTTTTTTAGGCATTTGTTCCACATTAAACCCCAGCCCTCCAAGAGTAACATCCAAGTGATCGGGGGGGGCTGGTCTTCAATTGAGGAGCGAGAGGAAGGAAACATACATCGATCTTCCTTTGAAATCTTCCTTGAAAGGTTGGCACAAGGAGTGGTTCTATTGTTCAGATCTAACAGCCTCCTTGCATCCATTTACCGGCTTGCCACCAGTGGATTCACCAAATTGGTCAGCAGATCCAACCTTTTGACGAGATGGGCCAAGTGCATCAATTGTTGGCGAAATTGGACAGCTTCAAGAAAGCCGGCCTGACCGGACCTTGGGTGGCCAGGCGTTTTCTGACTCAGCGCATCTAGCCACTGATGCTAAGAGGCACGTTTGGTTGGGATTACTTGGGAAAATATGATCCTGACTGAGTCAGCCACGAATCAGCCAATGAGCAGAAAGTGACCGAAACCCTGTTTGGTTATTTCTCCAGCGGGGTGGTCGAGACCGAGGACGAGAAATGCCGCATCACGTCTTATAGCCACAATCGGCCCCGTCCCTAGGTAACCTTCGTCTTTCTTCTGTAATGAATGCCAGTGAACTTGTATATATGATTGCCCAGCATTGTGTGATGTACTTTGTTGAATCATCTGTAGTGGTGCGAGGAGCTTGATGATGACTCCCGCCCGTTGTCAGCCTCCAAGTCAAAGAAGAAGCCGAGGAGTCCTTTTGCTGCCCAACCCGACTCGAAGAGAGCGGGGAAAAGACCAGTCACGTATCGGGGCAAGAAGGCCGTGACGCCAAGTGCCGCGGCAGGAAGCCTGAGGATAAGGGACACAGCCGGCGTGGCACCTAGGCCATCAAGTCCCTGGCCAAGACCAGCACAGCTAAGCTCAACACGGTCGAGCCCGTCGAAAGTGCCACCAAGTATGTGGCCAGGGCAAGCACCGCCGAGTACCCAAGTGCCCGAGCCGGCCATACCGCAAATGAGAATGACTCGGCAAAGAACGCAACCACCGACTACCGCGCCGACTGGCTCGATAGCCGGTCATAGCGCGCCGTCGAGGCCCGGATCACCCGGTGGGAAACTTAAGTTCTCCAAGAGGTAAGCTGTGTTGGATCTTCTGGAATTCTTGTCCGTTGTAACAATGTTTTAATAACCAACTTGTTATGCAGGAAATGCGTCGATATCGATCTTAAGGAGAGTGCGCCGGCTGCTCCGATCGTTGAACCTGCCCCAGCCGAGCCAGTGCCCGCGAGCATACCTGCCGAGCCGGAGGCCGTCCCAGTCGCGGAGACTGAGATGGCCCCGACTGCAGGGCCACCGGCGCTGTCCGACCAAGGGGCAGTTGCCGAAGCTGCCGACGCAGCCCCTGAGCCAGTGCTTGTCGTTGAAGCCCTTGCCGGAGCTCCCGAGTCAGCCCCCGAGCAAACGCCTACCGTTGAAGCCCCCGCTGGAGCTCCCGAGTCAGCCCCCGAGGCCATAGGGGCCGCCGAGGTGGGGGCCAGAACTCCATCGCCGCCATGGTCGTTCTCGTCGTCGTCATCGTCACCGCCGCCGGAATTGCCGAACCTCCCTAGGATTGAGGCGCCACCGCCGTAAGTTTGCCAGGACATTCCGCTGAACGGCGCCTGACGGAACCGCAAAAAGGTACAAAAACGACGAGACCGCGGCAAGAAAGGAGCTTGAAGGCTTGCTCCAGGCCATGATCACCGCCTCCCAGGGGATTCAGGTGTCGTCTTCGTTGTGTTGGAGTCTTGATAATCTTCCTTGTGCATGCGTTCTGTCAACTGATTCTGCTCCGACTTGCTTTTCTTAGAAACTCGTCGACTATGCCGAGAAGATGAACGAGGTCCTGACCGAGGTCGCCCCTCACCTCTAGGAATTGGACCAGCTTCGGGAGCTGAAGGCCACGTTGGAGGGGCGGGAGATGTGGCTGAGGGATGCCATCGCTCAGCTTAGGACCAAAAAGTGGGACCAAGCCAAGAAGATTAGAGGTAAGTTCCCCGCATAAACCTTCCTGACCAAGCCCTTGTTGTGATTCCTCCAGCTATGCTGTCTCCTGACTACCCATTGCGTCCTGACTGCCATCCCGAGTACTTGACTGTTTTGATGTGCAGCCCTCGAAGCTGAGTTGGAGGCCCGAGCAGAGGAAAAAGTCCGGCTGGAGGAGGCCGAGAGAGCCAGGGCCGAGGTTGAAAGAAGTGAGCCAGTCTGACAAAGGCCAATGCCGAGCTCGAGCAAGAGAAGGCCGATCTGAAGAAGGCCGCCGCCAAGCTCGAGGACGAAAAAGACAAACTGGAGAAGGCCGCAGCCAAGTGGGAGGCCGACTATAAAAGTAAGCCTCCACCCTGACAGTGACTTTAACCAATCCATTTATTGCTCCATCTGCCGTTTTGCCTAACGAGTTTACTCATCGATGAACCTGGGCAGCTGCAAGAGTCAATTCCCAAGCCCAATTTGAGGCTTACAGAGAGGAGATAAGACTTGTCCAGTGGTCACGGGAGGCCCTCGTCGACTCAGTGAAAGGGCTCCTTGACTTTATAGATCCTTGCCCCGTGGGAACCAGCTGCACCAGGATCCCCTAGGTAGAGGGGCGCCTTGAAGATGCACCGAGTGTCCTGAAGAGGTACTCGGATGAGCGTGTTATAGCCAGCGTGGCCTAGACCCTGGCGATGACCAAATCCATCTACCAAGGCAACATTGAAGTCATTGGGGAGGGGTTTGCCAAGGAGACGACGCCTGGGAGGCTCTGGAGCTGATAGCCGGGGCAAGGCCGACTATGGAGATAATCACCTGAGACCTGTCTGTAAGAGCAATATAATCATCTGTAGTCGTATGCAAAAACTTTTGTGAGTACATGTGTAAATATGTGTGCAATGCCGCCAAGCCTAGGTTACTCATTGTCATTAGTTTTACCCAACATCATGGTCTACGCCGAGGTCAACTTAGTCATAATAAACTTAACAAAAATCTTCACCAGAAAGCTTTACTCGGCAAACGTAATTAAAGTGCGTAGCAAACTTCATAACTTAATAACACAGAGCTCGTATGTTATTGACAAAGCACATATGATACATGCAGCCCCCGACTCACTACTCGGGACAAGCGCATAGTGATCAAGAAAACTACACATGGAAAAAAAATGTAAAACTCAGATAGAAAGACGTAGCTTTCTATATTCCAGAGTTGACTGATAAGGCACCGTCTTCGTCGGTAGGCGCCTGCCGCGTACCTCAGCTATAATGAACGGCCCTTCCAGGATTGGAGATAATTTGTGCCTGTCTTGTGGTTTTATTTCCTCAAGACGAGATCCCCGACCAAAAAAGCATGGCCACACATTGCCATTGTGGTAGCGAGGCACTTTGTAATACCTTGCCGACTGGATTGTTGATGTCCCTCGCTTCTTCCAACGATCTATTTTTTATTGGACCAGTCGGTGTGTTAGCTTGAGATGTCTTCTGAGTAAGCCCAACTCCGAGACCGAACTGTAACTCGGTAGCATAGCCTCTTGCACCTACACCAGGAAAAAGGGATTCCCTGTTGCCCGACTAACCTGGTTCTGAGAGCCAGAGAACAGATGTTCTTACCCACCGGCCCGCATATGGTTAGCTCGGTCGAAAATCCTTTTGATACCTTGTAGACCATACCTTGCTTGTTCAACCTGTCCTTGCTCTATGGGTGTCCCATGGCATGCATAGCAATCTTAATTGCCGAACTCTTACACAGAAGTCTTGGAATACGCCGCCAAGGTGAACTGGTACCTGTTTCCGGTGATATGCGTTAGGGACCCCATCGGTAATTATAGTATACTCATGATAATCCTTTGCTCCCCACATATTTTGCAACGGTTTGGCCTCAATCCATCTTTGAACTTGTCAACTGCGATGAATAGATTGTGAACCCTCCTGCGCTTTCTTGAAAGGTCCGACCATGTCGAGCCCCCATACTACGAATGCCAAAAATAGGATAGTTTGTAGTTCTTGGCTGAATTGGTTTGTCTTGCGTTAGAATGTAGCCTTCGCATGTCAAACAAGTCCTTGTGTCTATTACTGCTGTGGCCAAAAAAATCCTTACCGGTAAACGCCTTTCCGACGCCTAAGTCCT
>RYFJ01003819.1:0-39044 GCA_003991445.1 Oryza meyeriana var. granulata
AGGTTTCTAGGCGAAATGTCCTTGTTTCCTGGAGGAAGGTGACGAGCGGTATTCCTATTTGGTGGTCGAGTTTCGGTCCCAACTAGAGCTGTGGTTGGGGGGTAGAATGGTCCACGGGGATTTTCTTTCGTTTCAGAGTCTCACTGATTCTGGATTTGTGCTTTTTTCGCTGGAATTGGTTTTGTCCTCACTTCTTTGTGGCGGCTTGCCAAATGCTATACGTCTGATTGTTGTTTCTTGAGACTAAGCCCACTCGCGAGCTCTCTTGTCGCAGGGAACTTGCTTAAGTCGCTTGCAGAGGAGAGAAATCAGCTGGCCCGGCATCTTGAGCACCATGTAGGTATTGTGGGTATCGGCGTAGAATCTGGCGAGCACCAGCCGTTTCAGTATTACGTGGTAGATAGTCTAAAGGTCGGTGACCTCGAAGCAACTGTTTTCTGTGCGGAAGTTTCCGCATGCGAAGGTGACTGAAAAGTTATTACCCGAGGGTGTTGAGACACGCCGGGACTATCCCCGTGGAAGGGCTGTTATCGGCGCACATTGGAACGCGGGATTTCATGTCATCCAGCTCTTGGCGAACGAGGATGGTTGAGCACCTGCTCCATCTATGAGAACTTCTTCACTGATATTTTTATGATGGGTCCAGGACGAGGGGTTAAGCAATGCGGGTGTGAAACCCGTTGCGATGGTCCTACATGATCAAACTGATGGCATTTCCTGACGATGCGTAGATATTGTGGAGCTCTGCTGTAGAGACCACTGACTCACGTGCTGCTAGCTTTTTCTCCCCCTCGGCCATATGCAACAGTCTCTGAAGATAATGGTTGAGCTCTGCCTGGGGATCATACATCGGCTAGCACTTGATCTGACTTATCTTTCGTCCTTGTCAGCGCCAGATGTTGAACCTGCTCGGAGGCAAATTTGAGCATGAAACAGTCTTTGGCCGCGTTTTTACCCTTGGGATGAAAGGGGCAAGGACCGTTCATCACCTTTTGGTACTCATTGTTCCTTGGGGGTTCGCGACCGAGCCCGCTCCACATTGGCCACCATGTTTTCTGACTTCCTGCTTGTGGCTACCGGGATTTGTTCTGTGCTGGCTCGTTGTGGCTTTTTCCTTTTCTCCGGTCCTTCATGTCAGGACTCTTTCTTTTCATCAAGGGCCTCAGCGACCGCCTTGGCCGAGTCGGCATACTTATTTGCCATATCGAAGAGAGCCCTAACAGAGGTTGGAGGCTTTTGAGTAAATTTTGCGATGAACGGGGCATCCTTGACTCCCTTGCGGAAGGCGGCGATGATGACCTCATCTTTGATCATTGGGATCAAGTTGCGCTTCTTGAAAAACCTTGTGATGAACTCATGAAGAGACTCATTCTTCCTCTAGTGCAGCTAGTAGAGACCGTGCTCGGAAGATGATCTTTCGTAAGTCCCCTGGAAACTGGATATGAAGCATTCCCAGAGTTCTCCCTAGGAGCCGATTGATCGTTTTGGGAGCCCTGTTAGCCATGTCCTCGCTGAGTCGGCTAGGGCAACTGGGAGGTAGTTGGCCATGGCTTTATGGTCACCTTTGGTAGCTCGGATTGCCAGAGTGTATACGGTGAGCCAGGATTCGTGGATTGGTCTTGCCATCATATTTTTCGATTCCCGTAGGCTTGAAGCCCGATGGCCAGTCGACCTCTTGTAGCTCCTGGGTGAAGGCGGGTATGCCTTCATCTGCGTGAGGGCTCCGGCTCTGGTCGCGGTGGTGGAACCGCTATGTGGAGGGCCGAAGTGCTCGTACTCATCCCATCCAGTTTGGCGGCGCTCGTCGTTTTTTGCGTTGGTGCACCGAGCGTAGCACGACACCTTTTCCTAGCTGTTTTTTGGGTTGTCGAGAAGATGTTGGCATGATCCGCGTGCGGCTAACTTGAGCTAGCCACCCGGCTCGTGCTGATGCAGACGAGACCGCTGCGGAGAACCCGATCGGTTGGTCGGTATAAGTGTATCGCCCAGCTGCTGGTGCTGCTAGCATGCAGCAGCTGTAACCATGGCCTTGATTCTTGCTATAGTCGGGGTGACCTGATGATGAGGCCCGAGCTAGAGTGTGTCCAGCAGGGTTGCCGCGGCCACGACATTCTACTGTGGCGTGACGAAGACATCGTGGTCACCGACTTTAGTCTGGAGGATTGTTGCTGAGCAGTTTGCCCAGCCCTGCGTAGCTCATCATTGTGAGCCTCGCATTCGGCCTCCTCCTGTTGCCATAGTCGGCGGGCCTCCTCTTCTTGCTGCTCTTGTACTCGGCGCACCTCCTGCGGAGGGGTTGCAGCCATGAAGATTTCTCGAGGCAGGAGGAAGCTTGCCAGATTGGTGTCTGAACTAGTGTTTGAACTGTTGTCCGACTTGGAGTCGGAATCTAAGTAGTTCATTGGGGTGATGACATCTCTGACCTCCCTAGATCCAATCTAGTATGGCTCTGGGCCATGTCTGAACTAAACCATAGAGGATCGGGCTACCGCGTGGATGTAGATTGTAGTGTCCGCGGCGTCACCAAGTATGCATGGGAGATTGACGACTCTCCCTTCCTAGCGTGACCTAGGCTGGCTCA
Organism: Oryza meyeriana var. granulata; assembly: GCA_003991445.1. Taxonomy (NCBI): domain Eukaryota; kingdom Viridiplantae; phylum Streptophyta; class Magnoliopsida; order Poales; family Poaceae; genus Oryza; species Oryza meyeriana. The sequence continues at coordinate 2,582 of RYFJ01003819.1, forward strand.
AGGCGAGTCTGAGACGAACACCAAAGAGAGAGTTGTCCCGAGACCCGGGGAAGTAGAAGATTGTCGCACGAAGTCGATGAGGGTTGCTACGGCATCGTGTGGGCTGTCTAGCACAGAGTTGCTACGGCATCGATGAGGGTTCCTCGACCGATCGGATCTAGTCCGAGTTGGCCAAAGTAAGGTTGCTGAACTTGTTAGCGACGAAGTCAAGGCTTCCGAATGTGATGGCGTCTCTGGGGGAGAATTTGTTGCCGTCGACTCTGGTTGTCGAATCCATCGAGCTTGTTGAGGTTGATCTCGCCGAAGCCCCTACCTGGCGCGCCAACTGTTGATGTTTTACACCAGCAATATGATATAGGTACTCACGATCGAAACTTGGTGGACTACAAAGAACACAGGGAGTTTACTGGTTCAGGCCCTCGATGTGAGGTAATACCCTACGTCCAGTTGTGGTGTATTCCTTTGAGGATGTATGGTGGTGGTTCTGATGAACTTGTATGTCTTGCCCTCAGGGGGCACCCTGCCTCCCCTTATATACTGGGGGACAGGTTACAAAGTAGGAGTCCCAACTGGACTACGGCCAAGGAATCTCCTCTTAGAGATATAATCAGCCCGACTAGGACTATATATTCTTTATCATACAAGGCTAAGTCTGCCGAGCTCTATCATATCTCTAATTATAAGGCTAGGCCCATCCTCTGTCCGAATGGCCCATATGCTTGTCATGAGGTACCGGGGCCCATGGCCTCCACACATGCCGACTACGCGATTAGCAAGAGAAGGAGGCTCCCCGACTACATGAGCAACAGGTGGAAGACGCACCATGCTTGCAAGCCAAGCGTGACGCTCACAATGACAACTTGCTCAAGGCCGGGCAGACTGCTCAGCAAGAGATCCTCCAAACCCGAGTAGGCGACCACGATGTCTTCATGACCCCACAACAGAATGTCGTCGCCGCTGCCACACTACTAGACACTTTGTAGTTTGGGCCCGACCATCAGGCCACCCCGATGATTGCGAGGATCAAAGCGATGATCACCGCTGTAGCATGCCAGCAGCGACAACAATCTGGAGACACTCTCGTACCATCAAACAAGATGACCTCTGACACGGCGGTCTCATCGGCCTCAGCACGACGCCGAGCAGCTGGCTCCAGTCAGCACCACTCGGAGTCAAGTCATACGTCACTCGACAACCAGAACAATGATCGACGGCGATACCATCATGATGACTGCTGCAATAACCAGGATGCCCGAGGACAACTACGGCTCGACCTCCGCCACGACAACAACGCTTGACATCGAGAACATGAGGAGGATGAGCGCTGCCGACTGGAAGATGAGCATGAGTGCTTCAGCCTCCACCACGAGCGATTTCATCGCCGTAGTCGGAGTCGAAGCCCTCACCCAAATGAAGGTGTACCAGCATTAACCCATGGGCAACAACAAGTCGACTGGCCATCCGGCTTCAAGCCGACTAGAATAGAGAAGTACGATGGAAAGACCAACCTAGAGTCCTAGCTGACAGTGTACACCTTGGCGATACGAGTGGCTAGAGGCGACCACAAGGCCATGGCTAACTACTTGCCAGTCACCTTGGCTGACTCAGCAAGGACATGGCTGACGGGGCTTCCCAGGCGGTCAATTGGCTCATGGGGGAACTCTATGAACGCTTCGTCACAAACTTCCAAGGAACGTACGAGAGGCCATCTTCCAAGTACGATCTCTATCAGTATCACCAGAGGAAGAACGAGTTCCTCCACAACTTCATCAAGCGGTTCTCTGAGAAGAGGAATTCAATACCCAAGATCAAGGACGAGGTTGTCATCACTACCTTCCGCAAGGGAGTCAGGGACACCCCATTCATCGCTAAGTTCACTCGAAAGCCTCCAAGCTCTGTCAAGGCTCTATTCAATATGGCGAACAAGTACGCCGACTTGGCCGATGCCGTTGCTGAGGCTCTAGATGACAAGAAGGAGCCCTGATAGAAGGAGCGGAAGGACACCGACGATATGGCCATGACTAAGTTTGGCAATCGCAAACGCAAGTCAGACAACATCATGGCAGCTGTTGAGCATAGCCGACCGTGACCCCCGAGGACTGACGAATACTAGAAGGTCATGAACAGTCCATGCTCTTTCCACCCAAAGGGGAAGCACGCGGCTAAAAATAGCTTCATGCTCAAGAAGTATGCTTCCGAGCATACATCTACGTCTGGCGACCAAAAAGACAAGGACAAGCTAGACTCAGGTGCAGCCGGCGATTATCAAGACCCCCAGGCTGAGCTCAACCACATATTCGGAGGGCCAGCTGCGTACAAGTCCAAGCGAAAATAGAAGCTAGCTCGAGAGATCAACTCGGTCTCGTTAGACGCCCCTCAATACCTACGGTGGTCAAAGACGGCAATCACTTTTGACCACGCAGATCATCCCGACCGAGTAACATATCCAGGATGTTATCCACTCATCCTGGACCCGGTCATCAGAAGCATCAAATTGAAGAAGGTTCTCATCGATGGAGGAAGCGCTCTCAACATCTTGTTTGCCAAGACGCTCGACGAGATGAAGATACCTCGATACGAGCTACGGCCAAGTATAGCTCCCTTCCACAGGGTAATCCCCGGCCTCTCTCCCACCCTACTCGGACAGATCACTTTGCTAGTTACTTTTGGCACGCGGGAGAATTTTTGCACCGAGAACATCTGCTTTGAGGTTGCTGACTTCGAGACTGCGTACCACGCTATACTCGGACGGCCTGCACTAGCCAAGTTCATGGCAGTGCCTCATTATACATACATAGTGCTCCAGATGCCAGGACCAGCAGGAGTACTTTCCTTGCGCAGTGATGTCAAGCAAGCCTTCACCTACGACAAGGAAAGTTGCGAGCTGGCCCAATCTCATGAAGCGACAGTCAGACGAAGCAATATCCGACTAGCTGCAACAACTGCAAATGAGGACGATCAAGTTCTGATGAAGAAAGCAGCCAAGTCAGGAATTTTAGTGGATTCAAAGATGAAGAAGATCCCTCTGGACCCTTCTGACCCCACTAAGACTGTGCTTGTCAGGACCGGACTCGACCCCAAATAGGAAGACTCGTCACCTTCCTCTAGGCAAACAGGGATATATTTGCTTGGAAGCCTTCCGATATGCCTGGCGTACCAAGGGAGGGGATCAAGCATTCCCTGAATGTCAAGCTAGATGCCAAACCAGTCAAACAACGACTACGGTGCTTCGCACAAGACCGCAAAGATGCTATTCGGGGGAGATAACCAAGCTCCTAGCAGCCGGGTTCATCAAAGAGGTCTACCACCCGGATTGGATGGCAAACCCAGTCTTGGCCCGGAATAAGATGGTAAATGGCACATGTGAGTCGACTATACCGACTTAAACAAAGCATGTCCCAAAGACCCCTTCGGTCTACCGAGAATAGATCAGGTGGTCGATTCAACTGCGGGATCGAATTACTTAGTTTTCTCGACTGTTACTCGGGATACCATCAAGTCAGCCTAAAGGAGGAGGATTGCCTGAAGACTCTTTTATCACACCATTCGGGGCATACTGCTATGTCACTATGCCGTTCAGGTTGAAAAACGCTGGCGCAACATACCAACGTGCCATCCAGTGGTGTCTTTGCACTCAACTCAGGCACAACATGGAGGCATATGTCGATGACATGGTGATCAAGACCAAGGTAAAGTAGGACCTCATCGCCGACTTAGAAGACACTTTGCAAAGCCTTTGAAGATTCAAGATGAAGCTAAACCCAGAAAAGTGCATCTTCGGTGTACCATCGGGAAAACTTCTTGGCTTCATCGTATCGCAACGTGGCATCGAGGCAAATCCAGAGAAAATCAACGCTATCATGAACATGGCACCCCCGACTAGCCAGAAGGACGTATAGAAGCTGACCGGCTACATGGCTACTCGGCAAGGGGAAACTCGGTGCATTGCAAAGGAACACAAGGAGGTGCAGCATCGTGTGGACCGACTGGCGCGGAGTCGGCTGATTCCTCGGCTGGTTGGATCAGGTCTGCGTCGGCCAAGGTGAGATTGCCGAACATGTCAGTGACAAAGTCAAGGCTTCTGAAAGAGATTGTATCTCCGAGGGAGAATTTGCCACCATCGACTCCGGTTACTGGATCCATCGAGCTTGTAGATGTAGATCTCGCCGAAGCCCCTACCTAGTGTCGATGCTTTGCACCGACAATAAAACTATAGGGCTACTTGGCGAAGGTAAATTCGGTGGATTGCAGAGGAACACAAAGAAGATTTATACTGGTTCAGGCCCTCGATGTGAGGTAATACCCTACGTCCCGTTGAGGTGTTATTCCTCTGAGGTGGTTTGTGATCAATGATCTTCCCATGCCCTCATGGGGCGCCCTGCCTCCCTTTATATACTAGGGGACATGGGTACATGATAAGGATCCTAGCCGGATACGGCCAAGGGATTTCCTTCTTAGAGATAGAAACCTATCCGACTAAGACTATGCTTCCTTATTATACAAGGCAAGGCCTGCCGGGTGCTATCTTATCTCTAACTACATGGTTCGGCCCATCCTCTATCCGAGTGGCCCATATGCTGGTGGTGAGGTACCCGGGGCCCATGGCCTCCACAGTAGCCCCTGAGACCTTTATAGTTGAGTCACAGTTGATGCTGAGTGCTCATCCTCCACGGTGAAGATTGCCCGAGTGCGATGCTCCGATACTCTTTTGTCTGAGTGCTTCTTCTTCCCGAGTCCTGCTTCATGTTAGCCGGCAGCGAGGCTATGAAGGGCTTCATGGAGATATATGAATAGTGTGCACCGAATAGACGCACCTATTAGGTGTAGCCCCCGACTTTGTGCTTAATTGTGAAGACAATTAAACATAAAGTCAAAGATCTTTAACCTAGAAGTCCTTCCCAAGTAGATTACTACTGGTATACGAGACTCTTCAGTATCATGTCAACCAGAATAAACTTTATAGTCTTGCCGAGTAGGGAACTACTCATATGTAGGACTCTTCGACTTCATGTTAGTCGGAATGTGTGTTTATAGTCTTGCCGAGTAGGATACTACTCGTATATGGGACTCTTCAGCGTCTTGTCAGCTGGAAAGGGAGGTTTATAGTCTTTTCTGAGTGGTGTCCCACTCAGAAGTTAGACTCCTCCGCATCATGTACGAGCTGGAATAGTCAGCTGGAAAGGGGTGCAATACTTGAAAGTTAGACTCTTTAGCGTCATATCGGCTGGAATGATGTTGCTCATGGCAACCGTTGGCCAAGCATGTAGGCCGAATACCACTTTTATGAAAGATACCTGCATCCCCAATTTTAGTGAAGACCCGCTTGTGATCCTTGTAAGGATATATCCTCGAGACCTGGTGGATAAAACAGATACCCAAACATATATGTTTAGCAATAAGGCTCTCATGAAGCATATCTATTTACCTCATCGGCTCCTGTTAGTAGCACCAGCGCTATAATTTCAACTCAGCCTGCGGGCGGCCCACATGGAGCATGCTACTGTAGGAACTCATATCTTGATGGCCCGGTGCTAACCGTGTAGGCCCAAGCCCATCTAGTCAGCACTGGCTCTATAAAAAGCGGGGAGAGAGAAAAGATTCCTTCATCTTCCCCAAATCAGCCAATCACTTCGTCTTCCACCTTCGCGCCCAACTTTTCACTTCCCGCCCAGCTAGGGTTAGCTGCTGCTGTTCCCCACCCGGACTTGGGCGATTCCAATCCTCTTCATCTGTTCCAAGCCCCCGATTCATTTTTCCCCAAATCTTACCGCTTCCAGCCATGCCAAAAGTTTCGGATCTTACGGGTGCACCGAAGAGTGCTTGGCCGATTTCATATTGCGGCTCGATGAAGCTGAAGCTGCTAGAGAGTCAACTGAAGTTGCCCAGCCAAGAGGTGATTCGCTGGCGGCCGGCTAAGGGTGAGTCGGTCCCAAATCCCCAACCTAGTGAAACGGTAGTTTTCGCCTCTTTTTTGATCGGGGCTTGTGCCTTCCATCTTCCGATTTCTTTCGCCGCTCCTTGACTTCTATGGGCTGGAGTTGGTGCATTTGAACCCCAACTCTATTCTTCAGATCTCCATATTTGTTACTCTCTGTGAGTACTTCTTGGGTGTTGAACCCACTTTATTTTCGTCCGGCATCTGTTTCACATCAAACCCCAACCCTCCAAGAATAACGTCAGTGTAATAGGGGCGCTGGTCTTCAGCTAAGGAGCGATAGGAAAAAGTCATATCTTGATCTTCCCTTGAAATCCTCCTTAAAAGGCTGGCACAAGGAGTGGTTCTATTGCGCAGATCTGGCTCCCTCCTTGCGGCCATTCACCGGCTTGCCACCAGTGGTTTTACCAAATTGGTTAGCGGAGCCATCCTTTGAGGAGATGGGCTAGGCGCATCAATTGTTGGTGAAGTTAGACAACCTCAAGAAGGCTGGCCTGACAGGACCTTGGGTGGCTCGTCGCTTCCTGACTCGGCGCGTCCAGCCGCTGAAGCTGAGGAGTGCATTTGGCTGGGCCTTTAAGGGCAAAAATGATCCTGACCGAGTAAGCAATGAGTCAGCCAACAAGCGCATAGTGACCGAGACCCTGTTTGGTTACTTCTCCGAAGGGGTGATCGTGACCAAAGACGATAATCGCCGGGTCGCGGCCTATAGCTTCATTCGGCCCCGAACCAAGGTAACATTTAATCTTCTTCTGTGATGAATGCCTGTGGGCCTGTGATTGTTCAACACTGCATCTATAGTGGCACGAAGAGTTTTATGAAGACTCCCGCCTGTTGTTGGCCGTTGCATCGAAGAAAAGGCCAAGGAGCCCCTCTGCTACCCAGCCCGACTCCAAGAGAGCGGGGAAGAAGCCCATTCTGTATCAGGGCGAGGGGGCCATGACGCTGTGCGCCATGGTAGGAAGTCTGAAGATAAAGGACACCGTCACCGCGGTGCCCAGGTGATCAAGTCCCAGGTTGAGACCTGTGAGCTCGAGCCCAACATTGCCGAGTCCGGCAACAGCACCGCCAAGGGACCGGCCAGAGTAGACACCGCCGGGGAAGGAAGCGCCCAAGCCAGCCACACCGGAATCGGGGCCGACTCGAGCTGATGTGCCGCCACCGATAGTGATGCCAACCAATTCGCCGGCTGGGCCAACAACCGGAGGTAGCGCTCCCCTAGGACCCGGGGTCGCCCGCAGGAAACTGAAGTTCTCCAAGAGGTATGCTGCTCCGGATCTTCTGAAATTCTTGCGTGTTGCAGTAGTGTTGTGATGTCTTGTTTTGTCATGTAGGAAGCGGGCCGATATCGATCTCAAGGAGACCGATCCGACCGCTCCCCTTGAAGAGCCTGCCCCAGCCGAGCCGGCAGCCGCGAACATAACCGTTGAGTCGGTGGCCAGCCCAGTCACGGAGACTGAGGTGGTCCCAACTACAGGGTTGCCATTGCCTCCCGACCAAGAGGAAGTTACTGAGGTTGAGGCCCCAGCCGCTGAAGCGTCACCCACCATAGAGGCCGCTGTTGGAGCCCCTGAGTCAATCCCCGAGGCCGTAGGGGATGACTGCGTGGAGGCCAGGACCCCATCGCCGTCGTGGTCGTCGTCGTCATCATCGCCACCGCCGGAAATCCCGAACCTGCCTCGGATTGAAGCTCCTCCACGTAGGATGCCCTAGACGTTCACCTGGATTGCGCCAGACGGGACCGTGAGGCCGTAGCGAGGAGGGAACGCGAGAGGTTGCTCAGCGCCGCCATTGCTGGGTCCAAGGGGGTTTGGGTATGACCCCTGTGATAAGGGTCCTGATGGTCTTCTCGTTTTGACGTCTTGACTCCAATTTTAACTTGCTCTCTCCCTGAGTAGGAGCTTGTTGACCATAACGAGGCGATGACCGAAATCCTGGTCAAAATGGCCCCCCATCTCGCGGAACTGGAGCAGCTCCGGGTATTGAAGGCCGAGATGGAGGCACGTCACGCGGGGAGGGAAGCCTGGCTGAAGAGTGGCACCGACCAGCTTAGGGAGGAGACTTGGGCCCTAGCTGAAAAGATTAGAGGTAAATTCCCCGAATGCTCCTTTCTGACTGAACCATTGACATATTCATCCAACTGCGTTGTTCCCGACTGCCCAGTTATGTCTTGACCGCACGGTTGAGCTCTTGGCTAATCTGTCATGCAGCCCTCGAAGCAGAGTTGAAGACCCGAACAGAGAGGGAATCCCAGCTGGAGGAGGCCAGAGAAGCCAGGGCCGAGCTTGAGAAGGTCAAGGCCAACCTGACAAAGGCCAACGCCGAGCTTGAACGGGAGAAGGCCGAGTTGAAAGAGGCCGTCGTCAAGCTTGGTGAGGAAAAAGCTGAACTGGAGAAGACCATGGCCGGGTGGGAGGCCGACTATGAAAGTTAGTCCTCAACCTGACCGTGATCTTAACCAATCCATTAGTCATTCCGTCTGCAACCGAGTCTGACAAGTTTACTTGCCGATGGACCTGGACAGACATGAGAGTCAATGTCCAAGCCCAGTATCGGTTTTACACAGAGGAGATAAGAGTCATCGGGGAGTCACAGGAAGCCCTTGTCAGGTCCGTGAAAGGGCTCCTTGACCTCATAGATCCCAGCCCTGTGGGAAACAGTTGCAGTAGGATCCCCCAAGTAGAGGCGCGTCTTGAGGACGCACCGAGTGCCCTGAAGAGGTACTCGGATAAGCGTGTCATTGCCGGCGTGGCCCAAACCCTGGCGATGACCAAGTCCATCTACCCGAGGGTAGATATTGAAGCCATCGGGGAGGGGTTTGCCGAGGAGACGACGCCCGAGGAGGCGCTGGAGCTGATTGCCCGGGCAAAGCCGACTGCTGAGATAATTACCCGAGACTTGGGTCTGTAAGGGCAACATATAATGTAGTCGGTATGCATGAACTCTTGTGGAAAACATGTGTAAATATATGTGCGCCGCCACCAAGCTTATGTACTCAGTCGTCATTCACTTTACTTGACCATGCGGTCTGTGCCGAGTTATTCTGTTAGAACTTAATAAATTTGTTCAAAGTAGGAAGCTGGATTCGGGCAAACGCGACAGTTGTAGTAAAGCTTCGTGACTGAGTAGGACAAGCTCGTATATTATTGACAACACGTATATACATGCAGCCCCTGACTCACTACTCTGTTGATGCAAGCGGAGAAGTGAGTCAGAGAAACTGTACAATGAAAAAAGTATAAAACTCAGGTATAGAAAGGACGTAGCTGTTCTATGTTCCATGAGTTGCTGATGAGAACGCCGTCTTCGGTCTTCAGTCGGTAGGCGCCTGGCCGCGTGACCTCGGCTATAATGAATGGCCCTTCCCAGATTGGGGATAATTTATGCCTGTCTTTGGTGGTTTGTATTTTCCTCAGGACGAGGTCCCCGACCAAAAAGGCGCGGCCACGGACATTGCGATTGTGGTAGCGACGCAGGCCTTGAAGATACCTTGCTGACTGGATTGTCACAGTGTCCCTTGCTTCTTCCAACTGATCTAGCTCAACCAGTCGGGTGTTATTTGAGTCATCTTCTAAGTAAGCCCGGGCTCGCGAAGAGCTGAACTGTAACTCTGTTGGTAGCATAGCCTCAGCACCGTAGACCAGAAAGAAAGGGGATTGCCCTATTGCCCGACTAACCGTGGTTCTGAGAGACCAGAGAACCGATGGGAGTTCTTGTACCCACCGGCCCGCGTATAGTTGTAGTCGGTCAAATATCCTGGCCCTGATACCTTGTAAGACCATACCGTTGGCTCGCTCGACCTGCCCGTTGCTCCGCAGGTGTGCCACAGATGCGTAGCAGATCTTGATGCTGAAATCTTTGCAGAAATCATGGAATACGCCGCCCGTGAATTGAGTACCGTTATCGGTGATGATGCGGTTAGGAACCCCGAACCGGTATAGTATACTCATGACGAAGTCCTTTGCTCGTGTGTAATTGTGGCAACGGGTTTAGCCTCAATCCACTTGGTGAATTTTTCCACCGTGAAGAATAGATGTGTAAACCCTCCTGGTGCTTTCTTGAAAGGCCCGACCATGTCGAGGCCCCATACTGTGAAGGGCCAAGAAATAGGGATAGTTTGGAGTTCCTGGCCTGGGAGATTTGTTTGTCTTGCGTAGAACTGGCAACCCTCGCACTTACGAACAATGTCTTTGGCGTCTGTTACTGCTGTGGGCCAGAAAAATCCCTGCCGGTAGGCCTTTCCGACTAACGTCCTGGATGCGGCATGGTTGCCACATATGCTCGAGTGAATCGATTGCAGAATTTGCTTGCCTTCCTCGGTGGTGACGCAACACATGAGGACACCGGATGCGCTCCTTCGGTACAGGTCTTCTCCGACTAGTTGGAAGCTTTTGCTTCAACGCTTTATCTGCTCGGCTTGACTGTGATCTTCTGGGAGTTCATCGTCCAGGAGAAATTTGACAGCAGGAGTCCTCCAGTCTTGACATATGTGCAGCACCTCGTTTGTGGCCGGGGTAGGTTCGCCTCCCGACTGCTCTGGCGCCGGTTTCTTCTTGACTGATGGCTCCATGAGTTGCTCGACAAAGATTCTAGTTGAAACTGCTTCTCGCTTGGATCCCATGTTTGCCAGCTCGTCTGCCGCGTCGTTGTATTGACGCAGGACATGTGTTATTTCCAGCCCGTCAAACTTGTTTTCCAGCTTGCGGACCTCCTGATAGTATGCTGCCATGGTATCATTGAGACAAGTCCAGTCTTTCATGACTTGGTTTACCACGAGTTGAGAATCCCCGCGCACAACCAGTCGACGTATGCCGAGTGATATAGCGATGCAGAGCCCGTGAATAAGTGCCTCATACTCGGCGACGTTGTGGGAAGCCGGGAAGTGGATTTGTAGAACGTACTTCAGTTTTTCGCCGGTGGGGGACGTCAATATGACTCCAGCCCCGGCGCCTCTGATCTGTAGAGAACCGTCGAAGTACATTGTCCAGTACTCTAGCTTTGCTGTTGTTGTAGGCAGTTGAACTTCTGTCCACTCGGCCATGAAGTTGGCTTGAGCTTGTGATGTAATTGCTATCCGTGGCTGAAAGGTGATATCGAACACCATCAACTCGAGTGCCCATTTAGCGATTTGGCCGATGGCCTCGCGATTATGAAGGACATCCCCGAGTGGGAACGGTGTGACCACCATGACTTGATGTGCTTGAAAATAATGCACCAGCTTCCGGACTGTGATGAGTAGGCCATATAGCAGCTTCTGGACCTGCGGATATCTCGTCTTCGAGTCGGCAAGCATCTCGCTGTCAAAGTAGACTGGCCGTTGTATTTTCTGAATGTGACCCTGTTCGGATCGCTCAACCACCAGCACCGTGCTGACTACTTGAGTGGTTGCCGCTAGATATAGCATTAGCGGTTCTTGGGGCAGAGGTGACGCCAACACGGGAGGTGATGTGAGAAATTGCTTAAAGTCTTCGAAGGCTTGCTGGGCTTCCGGAGTCCATTGGAAGTTGTCCGCCTTTTTGAGTAGCTTGAAGAAGGGCATACCCTGTTCGCCCAGTCGGGAAATAAACCGGCTGAGTGCCACCATGCAGCCTGTCAACTTCTGGACGTCTTTGAGGTTAGTCGGGGGTGCCATGTTCATTACGGCCTTGACTTTCTCTGGGTTGGCCTCAATGCCGCGATGCGAGACGATGAAGCCAAGTAACTTTCCGGATGGCACTCCGAAGGCGCACTTTTCCGGGTTCAACTTCATCTTGAATCGTCGAAGATTTTGGAAGGTTTCTTCCAGGTCAGCGATGAGGTCTTCTTTGGACTTGGTCTTGATCACCATGTTGTCGACGTAGGCTTCCATGTTGCGCCCGATCTGAGTGTGCAGACTCCGCTGAATGGCCCATTGATAGGTTGCTCCAGCATTCTTCAAACCGAACGGCATTGTGATATAGCTGTACGCTCCAAACGGCGTGATGAAAGATGTCTTTAAGCAGTCTTCCTCCCTCAGGCTGATTTGATGGTATCCCGAGTAGCAGTCGAGAAAGCTGAGTAGGTCGCACCCTGCCGTGGAATCTACCACCTTATCTATCCTGGGAAGACCAAATAGGTCCTTGGGGCACGCCTTGTTGAGATCGGTATAGTCGACGCACATCCGCCATTTACCGTTTTTCTTCCAGACCAGAACTGGGTTTGCCTGCCAGTCCGGGTGATAGACCTCCTTGATGAACCCAGCTGCGAGGAGCTTAGTAATCTCCTCTGGAATAGCATCCTTGCGGTCTTGAGCGAAGCGCCGCAGCCGTTGCTTGACTGGCTTGGCGTCTGTCTTCACATTGAGGGTGTCGCTTCCCAGCGGCTCGGACGAGCGCGTAGGGTATGTTGACGCCGAAAACCGCCAGGGCGTGAGTCGCGGCGCCTTGGAGACACGCGAAGGCCTGGAGATTTTGCTTCACTCCAGTGCAGTCCTAAAATCTTGAGGTTCATAGGCGTGCCAGTCAATTTGACCCTGCAATTGACAAGGAGAAAAAGATGTCATGATTCGTGAGCCAATCGGCTGGAGCCGGCTTGGACTCATCTCATCGGCCGATGGCCGATGGAACTTAGCACTTGACATCGGCTGGAAGCCGATGATGGCAGAGCAATAGCGTATAATAAAAACAAACATTTAAACTAGCGATCATTGAAGGATGCTAAAAACGGCTGTAAATTGATAAATAAATAGCAGGATGCATAAATAAATAGATTAAATAAACTCCAGCCGATTATGATTAAAAATTACTATTATCACTGCAAAGATATTGCCCGCACCCGCGCCTGGGCCCTTGCTCGCGCCCGCGCCCGGATCTTTGTCCTCCGTCCGTGCCCGTGCCCGGGTTCTTACCTGTGCTCGTGCCCGGGTCCTTACCTGAGGTTGTGCCCGTGCCCGGGTCCTCACTTGTACCCGTGCCCGGGTCCTTGCGCACTGATTATGCCCGGGAACTTGACTGAGCTCGTGCCCGGGAACCTGCTTGTGCTCGCGCTCGGCTCGGTAGAATAAACCAATCAGCTAGCCCTTAGCCGATCGTAACAGTAATGCAGGCAAGAATGTATAACAAGGCAAGTAGTATAATCGGCTGTATTTAAGAGATAACTTATCGCCTAGGCACTCCGATAAAAACAGCGCATGAAACCCATCGGCTCATCAAGAGTAAAGTTATTATCGTCAGTCTAGTAGATCGGACCCAACCGTTGCAGCACAGACTGATGATGATAACAAGATCTCGATAGGCCAATAGATCTGATGCGATCGTGATGTAAAATATGATAACTAATCGGCTATACTCCCCGATAAGACGCTTGCGCACAAGGTATCAACCTAGCAGGAACGATTTATCACTGGCAGTTTAATAGGTCGGACCTAACCGATGCAGCACAAACTGATGATAAACCGCTCCCAGTAAGCCGTTGCGATCTACGCACGCGTGATGTGATATACTTAATCAATCTATGAGATCAAACTGAACTAATGCAGCCATAGACAAAATAAATATATCGTGGTAAGCCGACTACCATAAACCGACTAGAATATCGGACCTAACCGAGGAAGTCCTAGCCGATACGTAGCCGGGGTGACAAGACTTACCCTCTCGCAGGACGTCGAACTTAACCGATGCAACCCGGCTCGAGAAGCAAGAACCCATCGAAAGGGTGGCGATGCGCCGAATTTGTATTGATCGAGAGATAATTTACAAGGTGCCCGGGCGTACGTATTTATACCCCGAGTTACATGAGTCCTTATAGGACACGGTACATGATTTCCTAATTATAACAGAAAACACTAATAAGACCCAACCGGACACGAGGTCAGGTTTCCTAAAGATAAGCGCTTGCCTAATTAATATATATAGTAAATAACTGCCATACAACGGTCTTCACGGCCCCCTCCCGGAATCGGTCTCTTCTGGATCAATTTTCGCTAGTTTGACTGCAATTTTCCCCTTGACCGAATCTGATACAGGGCCTTACCAAATTTTGGCGTTAACACATGCCCCCCAATTTCGGAGTTCTTCTATAGGACTTCGAAATTCTTTCGTTTTGGGCCTCCAGATTTCTTCCATACCGAGGCGGCCCAAGGTAGCCCACTTGCCATAATTGTTTGAAACAGTGCCAACGGCCTCGATTCCCGCCCGGTCATCATATCTCTATAAAACGCTTCGTCTCCCTAGCCTTTTTTACGCTTTCACATCACTAGAGCACCACCGCTTCATCTCCCAAAACTTCGACAAGCTCCAGCGAACCCAGACGAACCGACGCAGCCCTTTTCTTCGGCCGTTGATTCCTGCATCTTCTTCCTCTCTCGCGATGGCATCAGCATCCGCAGTCCCTGAGGTAATCTTCCTGCTCGATTATTTTTCCTGATTTTGTAGCCTAGATGCACCCAACTCACCATGTTCTCCACTGTTCTTCATCATGTTCTTGTTTACTGTAGCATCTTAGAGACCAGATCTTGATCCCGGCCGCCGATTACCCGAACTTTTTCTACCATGGCCCCATGGGTAGCGAAGATCCCACAGATTTCATAAGCGCCGAGACCCAACGTATTCCTTTCAAGAACTCGGCCATGCTAGTCAGTGACTGGACCAATAGTTTCAGGTCATGGCCGAGCAAGCTGCCTGGGTGGAGAGATTGGTATACCAGAGTATCGGCTGTGAAGAGAACCCTCTGGGAAGAATCACACATCGGCCACTGCATCAATCTCTCTCTGGCCGATATGGAAAGGAATGAACCTCTACTCGCATCGGCCTCATACTTTTGGTCTGATGCCCTCAATGCCTTCATGTTCAGGCACGGGCCGATGACTCCCACCTTGCTGGATGTGACTATGCTCACCTGCCTTGACACGACGAGCTACATCGACCCCTTCAAGCTCCGATTTAAACTGCTCATCGGCTCCAAGCAAAGAACATCGGCAGCTGGTCCAGGTACATATCCATTCATAATAAGGGAACTGGATCAGTCGATGACCGGGAACATGTTGCTTTTTTGAACTTATGGCTGGAACAGTTTGATTTTGGTGGCGCAACCCTCGGTCCAACGGTCAACATGCAATGTTTGGTAGAGTGCTTGGTTGATCGGAAACAGATCCCCTTGGGGCAATTCCTCCTTGGCGCTACCTATCAGCTGCTTCACCAAGTAGCGACCAAGCTATCGGCTGGCCAGCCCATCGGCCATATCGGGGGTCCATGGTGGTTTGTGCAACTCTGGCTCAATGTCTACACCTCCAAGGCCTTCTTTGGGACTTCTTTTCTCAACCAATCCTTTCCAGCCGATTACACAGAAGACCAGGATCCCACTTACCGCCGATACGTTTCCATGGGCGAAGCTGCATCGGCTCTTTCTAGTGGCAAGATAACCCCCGCTGGTCTTAGTCAGTGGTTCAAGGGGTTTTATTACAGTTTCACCAAGGAGGCCACTCTCTGGTTTGCATACAATGATGCATCATCATTCGAGATGCCTTCCAACTTCGACCCACTTAACGCTCTGGACAATGATGAGTCCAAGGCCATATTCCTATCGGCCATTACCCCTTTCCTGCTGCCAACTGGCTTTTCTCTGGGCCGATCGCAACCATCATACGAGTTTTACCATCCATCGGTCGGCTCCCGTCAACTTGGCCTTGGTCAACTTCCGATCGGCCTATTCTTCATCGACAAACTTCAGGCTTGGGGCAATGTCAATAACGCCCTAGAGTATGATCGGATGTGGACTTTAACGGAACCCCTTCTTCTAGGCCTGGTGAATGTTTGCACTGCCAATACAAAGCTTTTCGTCCGATGGTGGTTAGAATGGAAGAAACATCTATTCAGCTTAGCGGCCACCTGCTACTGTTCCCGCCTCGACGCCGACTACATCGAATCTGATGAAGAGGTAACACCCGCAAGCCTTAATCATCATCTCCGATCATCTCTCATTCTTAATTTGCAGGCTGCCAACGTCGAGCCCCTAACGACAAGCAACAGTGGTTGGCCGATTCTGTACCAACCCCCATCGGCCACTCCAAACTTAGGGCGCGACGCTCCATCTCCATCGGCTCTCCTCAAGGCGCCTCAGCCAATAGGAAAAAAATGCAAGAAGTTAGTGCACCGCCCCTCCCTCAAGAAGCAGAAAACCAGTGCCGATGTCATTGCCACAACGCCATCTTCTCCCCAGACAACATCGGCTCCCTCATCTCCTCAGGTATGCGCCAAGTCTTGATATCATTACCCGCTTTCTCATTCATCTTATCAGTTTCATTTTCAGCTCAAGTCATCGGCTCCAGAACCTCAACATTCTTCCGACATCCCTCCAATCATTGAGCCGATGGCTTCTCCAACTGCCCCACTCTCAGCACCAAGTCCTCCAGCCATCGATGAGACTGTTCCTATTCCATCTCCTGGCATCGGCCACCCCGACGAACAACCTATTCATCTTCCTAAAGCCGATGCCACCCGAGCTGCCGATGTCCTTCCTCAGGTATTCTCTTTATGCCCATACTTCACTTTTAATTTTTTATTGATTCTTTTACCGATGTCAATTTTGCAGTCCTTAGCCAATTTGTTTTCTTTTGACATCAGCAAGTACTTGGAGGCAAAAGACGAAACAGCCACCAGCGCATCAACCAAACCGTCCTTCCCAGCCGATGTGCGCGATTACTTAACGAGCATCATCAGTCGGCTGGAAAACCCAATTGATGCGCTAGTGGAAGATTGCGGGCCAATCCGGGCAAGACTTGCAGAAATTGAACACCATCTGCCCGAAGAACTTGTCGACGCACTAACTCCCGCAGCATATCTGGAGTCTCACAGATTTAAACTCATCAAGCTTAGACAGCGCATAACCGATCGTGCTGACCAACAGAAGATTACCCAAGATATCCAAGCCGATCAGCTGTCAGCCCAAATAGAGAAGAAAAAACTTGATGACATGGCAGCTGCCCCCCAAGAGCTCCAATCCAAGCTAGACCAACTGAAGAAGAAGGAGGCCGATTTGCTGGCAGAACTTGAAAAGTTCGCAAGGATCTTGAAGCAACAGAATCCCAGCTTATCGGCCTGCCGCAAGCTATTCAAGACCAAGAGGCTAAGGTTGCAGCGACGGTGCGTCAAGTCGTTCATCGGCGCAAGAATTTGAAGACCATCCCGGGCTCCGATGAAGACGACATCCGTGCTATTAATGAGATTGACCAAATCCGCCTGCGTGCAATCGAAACGATCCAAAAATTCATGTAAATTAATGACCGATGGCCTCCTGAAACATGTTGTTGTGCTGTAATATATCCTGATCGGCTCTGTTGCCCGCTTCTTTCACCCCTGATAATATTTCTGTGTGTTTGAACTAAAGGCGATATCGATTGATATCGGCTGTCTTTAGGCGATGCAAAAACATCGGCTTTCTAAACTATTTTAAAAATCGGCTGCACTTAACCGATTTAAGAGTTGATCCAAACGCTAGGATAGTATTTCTTGAGATATTTCCCGTTAAGCGCTTTAGCAAACTCTGTCCCGTCAAGATCCTCTAATACATAGGCATTACCAGGCACACAACGATTAATCCGATAGGGCCCTTCCCAATTAGGCGACCACTTTCCGAATCTACTATCTCTGGACCCGATCGGCAAAATCAACTTCCATACAAGATCTCCCTCGGCAAATGACTTATTCACCACTTTTTTGTTGTAATGCCGAGCTGCCTTAGCCTTGTTTTCCTTGATCCTCTCCAATGCCCTCAACCGATTCTGAGCCAAATCTTCAAGTTCATCTGTCATTAAGTTATAATAATCATCGGCTGTCAACTGATTTTGCAAAGAAATTCTCCTAGAGCCGATGTTAGTCTCCCAAGGTAGAATTGCCTCATGTCCATATACCAACTGATACGGTGGCACCCGAGTAGATCCATGGCATGCCATCCGATAGGCCCATAATGAATCGGCTAACGTAGTATGCTGTCACCGCGGCTGTTCATCAATCTTCCGCTTAATCAACTTGATCAAACTCTTATTAGAGGCTTCTGCCTGTCCATTAGCCTGAGCATAATAAGGCGATGAATTTAATAACTTGATTCCCATACTGGCAGCAAACTATTGAAACTCATCGACACGAAGACAGATCCCTGATCAGTAGTTATCGTCTGAGGAATTCCAAACCGATAAATTATATGCTCCTTTACAAACTCGATCGCCTCTCTGGACGTAACTTTCTTCAAAGGAATCGCTTCTACCCACTTAGTAAAATAATCTGTCGCCGCCAATATGAACTTATGTCCTTTACTCGATGGAGGAAAAACTTGGCCGATCATGTCAATTCCCCAACCTCTGAACGGCCACGGCTTGATGATAGGATTCATAGCCGATGCTGGTGCTCGTTGTACATTTCCAAATTTCTGACAATCTTGACATCCTTTATAGTACCTGAAGCAATTTTCCAGCATTGTCGGCCAAAAATATCCTACTCTTCTCAGCAACCACTTCATCTTATGAGCCGATTGATGAGTCCCACAGACGCCCTCATGCACCTCGCACATAACCACTTTGGCTTCTTCCAAATTCAGGCACCTAAGCAGAACCCCCTCAAAAGTCCGATAATACAGCTCCCCATCAAGCAGCACATACTTAATAGCTTTATACCAAATTTTCCTGGAAACCGATCGCGACGGATTTTGCAGATAATCAATTATTTCCTGTCTCCAGTCATCGACTTTGTCTTGAATGTCGTTATCGGCTATCTCAACCTCAACCTGCCTATTCAGCCGATAACCAGAAGCAACATGCGCAAGATCATTGGCCTCTAAGTTCTGCTCCCTAGGAATATGATCTATTGATACCATCTTGAAATCCTTTAACAAATCTGTACATTCCTCATAATATGACCTCAAAACATCATCCCTGCACTCATATTCCCCAGATAACTGCTTGATCACCAACAAAGAATCACCAACAATCTCTATGATATCGGCTCCTATCTCCTTTAAGAAGTTGAAGTCCTTTCAGTACCGCCTCGTATTCTGCCTGATTATTAGTCCGATAAGGTTTAATTGTAAAAGCAAACTCAAAACTTGCCCCCCGAGGCGATATAATAACCAAGCCGATACCAGATCCATGCTTGCAAACCGATCCATCAAAAAACAAAGTCCATGGGATCGGCTCCACATAATCTTCGTGAGCCCCTCTGTGTTGTACAATGAAATCGGCCACTGCCTGTCCCTTGATTGCTTTAGCCGATTCATATCTCAAGTCGAACTCTGTCAAAGCAAAAATCCATTTACCAACTCGCCCTTTCAAGACTGGAGCCGACAACATATATTTGACCACATCGGCCTTGCAAACTACTGTACACTCAGCCGATAGGATATAATGCCTCAACTTCGTACATGAGAAATATAAACACAGGCATAATTTCTCCACCGCAGGATATCTTGTTTCAGCATCCAAAAGCCTTCTGCTCAGATAAAACACAACTCGCTCCTTTCCCTCAAATTCCTGTATCAAAACAGACCCGATGGATTTCTCATCGGCTGATAAGTACAACTTGAACGGCACTCCTTTCTGCGGCGGAATTAAAATAGGTGGGAACTCAGATAGTTCTTGATCTCGTTAAATGCCTTCTGCTGTGCCGCCCCCCACACAAACTCTTGATCGGCTTTCAACTTCAATAATGGAGTAAAAGACTCAATTCTTCCTGACAAATTTGATATAAACCTCCTCACAAAATTAATCTTGCCGATCAATGACTGCAACTCTGTCTTATTGCTTGGCGGCTATGTAGTTTTAATGGCTCTGATACTTCGCTGACTAACTTCAATTCCTCGCTCATGAACCATAAAACCCAAAAACTGCCCAGCCGATACACCAAAAGCGCATTTATTGGGATTCATCCTTAGTCCGTATTTCTTGGCCCTCTCCAGCACTTTTCGCAAATCGGCTATATGGCTTTCCTCACTTTTAGACTTAACCACCACATCATCAATGTAAATTTCTACCAACAAGCCGATGAGATCATGAAATATATAATTCATCGCTCTCTGATAAGTCGCACCGGCACTTTTCAATCCAAAAGTCATCACTACCCACTCATATAAGCCGATAGCTCCAGGACATCGAAACGCAGTCTTATGTATATCTTCTTCAGCCATAAAAATCTGATTGTATCCTGCATTGCCGTCCATGAAGCTGATAATTTTGTGACCTGATGCTACATCCACCAATAAATCCGCTATCGGCATTGGGTACTCATCCTTGGGGGTAGCTTTATTCAGATCCCGGAAATCAATACATATCCTCAATTTTCCATTTTTCTTCTCCACCGGGACAATGTTAGAAACCCACTCAGCATATCGGCATGGCCTTATAAACTTGGCATCATACAACCTTGTGATTTCTGCTTTGATTGGCTCATATAATTCTGCCTTGAATCTCCTTGGAGCCTGTTTGAATGGCCGATATCCTGGTTTAATGGGCAGCCAATGTTCAACAATTGATCAGCTTAATCCTGGCATCTCATGGTACTCCTAAGCGAAACAATCCCGATACTCCTTCAACAGTGTTATCAACTCTTCTCGAAGTTCAGGACATAACTTTTTGCTTATGTATGTCGGCCTTGGCTTATCTCCTGGTCCTATGTCGATCTCCTCCAAATCATCGGCCGACGTAAATCCTTGCCCCAGCTTCCCCTCGAAGTCTTCAATGGAGCCCATCAGAGTAATAATTCAGAGCTGACTTGCTAAATCAGCTGTATCCCTTGGCTAGTTACCTTAAGGTAATCTCCTTCCCATATTTTCCCGGACAGGCAATCAACACCATCGGCTTCCCAGACTGGTAGATCGGTCATTGCAAGGTTGGTTGACCGATCTGCTAGGACCACCTCAACTTGATCTCCTTGCCACTGTATCAAACATTGATGCATCGTCGAGGGCACGCAACAGTTCGCGTGAATCCAGTCCCTGCCGAGAAGCAAACTTTCGTCGATGACAAAAAACGTGGTAGGTAATGTCTTATTTCCCACTGTCAACTCCACGTTTAATACGCCTTTCGCTTCTGATGAATTTCCACCGAAGTCCTTTAGCACCATATTTGTCTTGATCAGATCTTCGGCAGTCTTCCCCAATTTCCGAAATGTAGCATGAGGCATGAGATTAACTGCTGCTCCCCCATCAACCAGCATCTTTGTCATCGGCTTCCCATTCACATAGCCCTTGATATATAATGGCTTTAGGTGCCGATGCTCTGACTCTTCAGGTTTATCAAATATGGCCTGATCGGGTTGCAACATTAGTTGGGCGAAAACTTCCTCATTGCCTTCTTCATCCGATGAAAGTACTTTATACTCCCGAGGCAAAAAGAACACCATATTTACTGGAGCCGATGGATCTTCATCGTCCTTCCTCTTCACTCGCCATACTTGTTTGGTTCTCTTGTGACGATGATCGGCCTCTTCCTGATCTTGTCTCTGTTCTTCTTGTTGCTCTCGGTGTCGTAGTCGCTGTGCCCTTCTCTTCTGATTCTTTGTGAATATCCCACTAGGGCACCATTGAGGATTCTGGACTTGTTTTTCATGCACTTCTTCTTCATCCTCTTCAAAGAACTCTTCATGGATCGGCCCTAATCGGCTATGAACTGATGCTCTTTTCCCAAGCGGCCGATCCCGAGAAAACCTCTCTTGCTGATCATGCCGATTTCCCATATCACTGCACTCGGGGCAATCTTCAACTGATGGCAATCTTATCCCTTGATCCCAGCAGAATTGGAAGAACGGGCAGTTCCAATGTGGATTATATCTTTCTGGCTCATCCCTCTGTTCCTCATACCTTGATTATTTTTCTATCGTGTCCGATGAAGTAATCCTTGATTTATACCTTCGATGCCTTCCTCCATCGGCTTGAGCCCTTGATGACAATCCTGCATAGACCATGTTTACGGGGAACGGGTGTCCATCGATCTTCATCGGCTTCTTGTCTTCGAATTTGGTTCTTCCCTGCTCGACAGCCGATTGAATTTGTTGCCGAAAAACTTTGCACTCGTTAGTATGATGCGATATAGTATTGTGCCACTTGCAATATCTTTTCTTCTTTAGTTCTTCGGCTGATGGAATCACGTGGTTTGGCGAAAGTTGT
This sequence comes from Oryza meyeriana var. granulata, assembly GCA_003991445.1. NCBI lineage: Eukaryota > Viridiplantae > Streptophyta > Magnoliopsida > Poales > Poaceae > Oryza > Oryza meyeriana. The sequence continues at coordinate 24,621 of RYFJ01003819.1, forward strand.
ATCTGTTTCTCTTGTAGCAGCAAGTCAAAGATTTTATCGGCTTTATTAATATCAAAATCATACCGCTCCTCCTTGCTGACATCCTTGACCCATGGGCATGATACTGATTTCTTGTTCCTGGCCCACTCCGCCAATCCAACCTCAGTATCGGATCCTTCATCGTCTGAGTCCGACGAATAAACCTGGACTTGAGCAACCCTTCTCTGATATTTGTCTTTTTTCGCCTCTTGAAATCGGCTTTCATGAGCCGATACCTTCTGTACCAGATGCGCCAGGGACTCGAACTCTTGTGATGAAAACCTCTCCTTAATTGGCGCCAAGAGACCCTGGAAAGCCAGATCGGCCAGATGTCCATCGCTCAGGTTTAGACTGTAACATCGGTTCCTGACGTCCCGAAATCGCTGAACGTATTCCGGTACTGTTTCATCTGGTCGTTGCCTAACTGATGTCAAATCTGTCAGTCTCATCTCATGGATTCCGGCAAAGAAGTATTTATGAAACTGTTTTTCTAGATCGGCCCACCCCCGAACGGAATTCGGTGGTAATGAAGAGAACCATGTAAAAGCCGATCCAGATAGTGACAAGGGGAAAAACCTAACCCTCAGAGCCTCTTCAGCCGATGCCTCCCCGCACTGTGCCAGGAATCGGCTGACATGTTCCACTGTAGATGTGCTGTCTTGCCCTGAGAACTTAGAGAAATCCGGGACCCTGTATCGGTGTGGTAATGGAACCCTGTCGAACCACTCAAGATATGGACGCCGATACATAAATGTTTGTTCCTTGGGCTTGATCCCGAACTGCTCCCTTACTATTTCAGCAACCCTAGTTGATAGATCTTCCTCCCTCAGGTTGTCTTGTTGATACGGCACAGGTGGAGTTTGTTGCCGATTCTATCTATGATACTCCCTCTGGTAAGTACTTGGATCGGCCCCACCTCCTGGATAATTTTGCTGATATCCCTCGTAATAAGCAGACCGATGATATCCAGCAGGAATATCCTGTTGCCCCCCAGCTTGGTTCTGTGTAAACAGGTTTTCTGGTATGTCTCTGCTGACGTTGTAAGCAACTTGATTTGGTTCAACCTTCGGTGGGAGGTAAACAAGACCTCGAGTAGGCTCTTGAACAATCGATCCATCCACCGTCTTCTTTATGAGATTATGAAGTGTGTTCACCAAAATCCCGGATTGATTGATCAGCGCGTGATGAACTGCTTCATTCACCATCTCTTGCAAGGGTTTTACCGGTGGACTCTCAGGTGGCGTACAGCTCAATTCTCCAACTAATACTGGTTTTGGAAACTGGGATTTTTGAACCGGCCCTTGCCTTGTCATACTGAAGGATTCTAAGCACAGCTTCTGAAAATTGGCTATAGTTTGCTCAACTTCCTGTTTTTGTTCGTCTGTTAAATCTTCCATGCTGACCGAAACTATGTTGTCTGTTTTGACTTCTTTCCCGGCCATGTCGTAATTCCGATCGAGATTCTGTGTTGAAACTTCACGTCCCACCAGGCGTGCCAAAAACGTGTTGATGCCGAAAACCGCCGGGGCCGTCCGGTGCCTTGGAGACACGCGAAGGCCTGGGAGATTTGCTTCACTCCAGTGCAGGTCCTAAAATCTTGAGGTTCGTAGGTGTGCCAGTCAATTTGACCCTGCAATTGACAAGGAGAGAATATTAGATTCGTGAGCCAATCGGCTGGAAGCCGATCTGGACTCGTCTCATCGGCCGATGGCCGATAGGAACTGTAGCACTTATACACCGGCTGGAAGCCGATGATGGCATGAGTAATAGCATAATAATAAACAAATATTATACTAGCCGATCATCGAAGGGATGCACAAAAACCGGCTGTAAACTGATGAAATAAATAAGCAGAATGCATAAATAACTAGGTTAAATAAACTCCAGCCGATTATGATTAAAAATTATTATTATCACTACAAAGATATTGCCCGCACCCGCGCCCGGGCCCTTCCTTGTTTCCGCGCCCGGATCTTCGTTCTCTGTCCGTGCCCGTGCCCAGGTTCTTACCTGTGCTCATGCCCGGGTCCTTACCTGAGGTCGTGCCCGTGCCCGGGTCCTCACTTGTACCCGTGCCCGAGGACTTGACTGAGCTCGTGCCCGGGAACCTACTTGTTCTCGCGCTCGGATCGGCAGAGTAAACCAATCGGCTAGCCCTTAGCCGATCATAACAGTAATGCAGGCAAGAATGTATAACGAGACAAGCAGTATAATCGGCTGTATTTAAGAGATAACTTATCGGCTAAGCACTCCGATAAAAACACCGCATAAAACCCATCAGCTTATTGAGAGTAAAGTTTTTATCGTCAGTCTAGTAGATCGGACCCAACCGTTGCAGCACAGACTGATGATGATAACAGGATCTCGATAGGCCGATAGATCTGATGCGATCGTGATGTTAAAATATGATAACTTATCGGCTATACACCCCGATAAGACGCTTGCGCACAAGGTATCGATTTAGCAGGAATGATTTATCACTAGCAGTTTAATAGGTTGGACCTAACCGATGCAGCACAAACTGATGATAAACCGCTCCCAGTAAGCCGATGCGATCTACGCACGCGTGATGTGATATACCTAATCAATCTATGAGATCAAACTGAACTGATGCAGCCATAGACAAAATAAATATATCGTGGTAAGCCGACTACCATAAACCGACTAGAATATCGGACCTAACCGAGGAAGTCCTAGCCGATAGATAGCCGGGGTGACGAGACTTACCCTCTCGCAGGAGGTCGAACTTAACCGATGCAGCCCGGCTCGAGAAGCAAGAACCCGTTGAAAGGGTGGCGATGCGCCGAATTTGTATTGATCGAGTGATGATTTACAAGGTCCCCAGGCACACGTATTTATACCCCGAGTTACACGAGTCCTTATTGGACACGGTACATGATTTCCTAATTATAACAGAAAACGCCAATAAGACCTGACCGGACATGAGGTCAGGTTTCCTAAAGATAAGCACTTGCCTAATTAATAGATACAGTAAATAACTGCCATGCTGCGGTCTTCACGGCTCCTTCCCGGAATCGGTCTCTTCTGGATCAATTCTCGTTAGTTGACTACAATTTCTTCTTGACCGAATTTGATACAGGGCCTTACCAAATTTTGGCGTTAACAATCACCTCCCTTGGTATGCCCGGCATGTCAGACGGTTTCCATGTGAAGATATCTTTATTGGCTTGTAGAAAGGTGACGAGTGCGTCTTGCTATTTGGGGTCGAGTCCGGCCCCGACTAGAGTAGTCTTGGAGGGGTCAAGGGGAGGGGGATCTTCTTCGTGTCAGAGTCCGGAAATTCCTTACTTAGCTACTTTTTTCGCCCGAAATTGATCCTGCTCGACTTCAGTTGTGACGGCTTGCCGAATGCTATCGTGCCTGACTGCCGCCTCTTGTGATTGAGCCAGTTCGCAGCTTTCCTTGTCTCAGGTGAAGGCTTGCTTGATGTCGCTACGGAGGGAGAGGACTCCTGCTGGCCCAGGCATTTTGAGCACCATGTATGTATAGTGCGGTAACGCCATGAATTTGGCGAGTGCCGGTTGTCGAGTATCGCGTGGGTACGCGGTCTCAAAGTCGGCAACCTCGAAGCAGACATTTTCCGCGCGGAAGTTATCCCGCGTGCCGAAGGTTACTGGCAAGGTTATCTACCTGAGTGGAGTTGATGATAGGCCGGGAATTATCCCGTGGAAGGGTGCCATGCTCGGCCGTAGTTCTGAACGAGGAATCTTCATCTCGTCCAAAGTCTTGGCGAACAAGATATTGAGCGCGCTACCTCCATCGATGAGGGTTTCTTCAGCCTGATGTTTTCTGACGACCGGTCTATGGATAGCGTCCGGGTGGGAAACCGATCTGGGTGATCTGAGCGATTGAAGGTAATGGCTCTCTGACCAGCGCAGGTACTGGGGGTAGAGACCGTGCTGATGTCGCGTGTTTGCACTTGGACTCATATGCAGACGGCCCTCCAAAGATGTGGTTGACCTCAGCCTGAGGATCTTGGAAATCGTCGGCCGGACCCTGATTTGGCTTGTCTTTGTCCTTGTCAGTGCCAGATGATGAAGCCTGCTCGGAGGCAAACTTCTTGAGCATGTAGCAGTCTTTGGCTACGTGCTTGCCCTTGGGGTGGAAGGGGCATGGCCCGCTCATGACTTTCTGGTAATCGTTATTCCGCTGGGGCCACGACCGAGTGCGTTCCATGTTGGCCACCTCGTTGTCCGACTTCCGTTTACGGCTGCCAGACTTGTTTTGAGATGGCTCGTTGTCGATTTTTGCCTTTTGGTCCTTCTGTTGGGACTCCTTCTTCTCGTCGAGGGCCTCTGCGACCGCTTCAGCCAAGTCGGCGTATTTATTGGCCATGTCGAACAGAGCCCGGACAGACGTGTGGTGGTTCCGAGTAAACTTCACGATGAATGGGGCATCCTTTACTCCCTTGCAGAAGGCGGTGATGACAGCCTCGTCGCGGATCGTTGGATTTGTTACGCTTCTCAGAAAACCTTTGATGAAGTCTCGCAGGGACTCGTTCTTCTTCTGGTGCAGCTGATAAAGATTGTGCTCTGAAGACGGCCTCTTGTAGGTCCCCTAAAATTCACGATGAACTGCTATTTGAGTTCTCCCCAGGAACTGATCAACCGCTTCGGGAGGCCTGTCAGCCATGTCCTCGCCGAGTCGGCTAGCACGACCGGGAGGTAGTTAGCCATGGCTTTGTTGTCGCCCCCAGCGGCTCGAACTGCTAGGGTATATACGGTGATCCAGGACTCGGGATTTGTCTTGCCGTCATACTTTTCGATCCCCGTGGGCTTAAAGCTAGTCGGCCAGTGGACGTCCTGCAGCTCCCGAGTGAAAGCCTGGATCCCTTCGTCTTCGTGGGGGCTCGGGCTTCTACCACGGCGGTTAACCACTTGTGATGGAGGCCAAGCGTCGTTTTCGTCTTCCAGTCGGCGGCGCTCATCCTCTTGTCGCTGTATGCTTCGGAGGTTTGATTAGGCCGGCGATCATACTGGTGACGGCGGTTGTTATTAGTTTGCCGGAGTGTAGTTTGTAGACTCCTCGCGTGGCCGACTAGAGCCGGTCGCTCGACGCCGAGCGTAGAGTTGGACGAGCCCGCTGCTGGAAGATCCCGACCTGTTAGTCGGTACTAGGCGTGTCGCCCGACTGCTGTTGTTGCAACAGGTAGCATCTGATCATCGCCTTGATCTTGGCAATGGTTGGGGTGGCCTGGTGGTCAGGCCCGAGCTGAGCGTGTCTAGCAAAGTTGCGGCGGCCACAATGTTCTGTTGCAGCATGATGAAGACGTCGTGATCACTGACTTTAGTTTGGAGGAATCTGCTGCTGGGCTCGCCCAACCTGTCGCAGCCCATCATTGCGAGCCTCGTGGTTGGCTTCCTCCTGTGTTTAGTCAGCGGTCCTCCTCTTGTTGTTCCTCTTGCGCTCGGCGAATCTCCTATGGGGGCGTTGATGCCATGAAGATTTCGCGGGGGATGAGGAGACCCACTAAACTGGTGTCCAAACCAGAGTTTGAACTGGTGTCCGACTGGGAGTCGGAGTCCGTGTAGTTGAGCAGAGTAAGAATCGCCCCGATTATCCAAGATCCAATCGGAAATGGCCTAGGGCCGTGTCCAAACTGAAGCACGGGAGATCGGGAGTGCCGCACGGGATGCGGTTGTGTGACGTTGCCGAATCCGAGTGGGAAATTGAGGATCTCCTCCTTCTTGCCGACCTAAGTCGACTCTAGCCTGATCGGGCAAACGCTAGCAGAGAGAGTTGTCCCGTGGCTCGGCGACAGAGAGTTGGTGCTGTGGCTTGATGATGATTGTCACCGCATCTGGTGGGCCGACTGGCACGGAGTCGGCTGGTTCCTCGGCCGGTTGGATCGGATCTGCTTTGGCCAAGGTCAGATTGCCGATCTGGTCAGCGATGAAGTCAAGGCTTCTGAAGGAAATTACATCTCCAGGGGAGAACTTGTGGCCGTCGACTCCTCTTGTTGGATCCATCGAGATCTTGGATGCGAAACTCACCGGAGCCCCTACCTGGTGCACCAACTGGTCGATGTTTTCACCGGCAATAAAACTATTAGGGCTACTCGGCAAGGGGAAACTCGATGGATTGCAGAGGAACGCAAAGGGATTTTATACTGGTTCAGGCCCTCGATGTGAGGTAATACCCTACATCCAGTTGTGGTGTTATTCCTCTAAGAGGTTATGTCGATCAATGATCTTTCGTGCCCTCATGGAGCGCCCTACCTCCCTTTATATACTAGGGGACAGGGGTACATGATAAGGATCCTAGCCAGATACGGCCAAGGGATTTCCTTCTTAGAGATAGAAACTTATCTGACTAAGACTATGCTTTCCTTATCATACAAGGCAAAGTCTGCCGGGTGCTATCTTATTCTATTACATGATTCGGCCCATCCTCTATCCGAGTGGCCCATATGCTGATGATGAGGTACCCGGGGCCCATGGCCTCCACATGCAGCAAAGCCGAACAAATCAAACTATGGAGGCCATGGGCCCCGGGTACCTCATGACAAGCATATGGGCCACTCGGACAGAGGATGGGCCTAGCCTTGTAATTAGAGATATGATAGAACTCGGCGGACATAGGCTTGTACGACAAGGAAAATACAGTCCTAGTTGGGCACGTTATATCTCTAGAAGGAGATCTCTTGGTCATAGTCCGACTGGGACTCCTACTTTGTAACCCTGTCCCCTAATATATAAGGGGAGGCAGGTGCCCATGAGGGCAAGATCAGGAGGTTCACTAGAATCACTATCATACATCCTTAAAGGAAATACACCACAACTGGACGAAGGGTATTACCTCACATTGAGGGCCTGAACCAGTATAAACTCTTTGTGTTCCTTTGCAATCCATCAAGTTTCGGTCCGACGAGTAGCCCTATATATATTTATTGCGATGTAAAATATCGACAGTTGGCGCACCAGGTAGGGGCTTTGTCAAGATCATCTTCATCAAGCCTGATGGATCCAATCAAGGGAGTCGACGGCATCAGCTTCTTCCCCGGGCAAGCAATCAGCTTTGGGAGCCATGAACTTCGTCGCCAACAAGTTTGGCAACCTCACCCTGTCCGGACTGGACTCGATCCAATTAGCCAGGAAACAAGCCGACTCTGCGCTGGTCAGCCCACGCAATGCTGCGGCAACCCTTGTCGACTTGCTGGGGCAATCTTCATCTTGTCCAGTCTCGGGACAACTCTTTCCCTCGGTGTTCGACTCGGACTCGGCCTTGAGCCAGCCAAGATCGAGCTAAGAAGGGAAGAGATCATCAATCTCCCACACAGACTCGGCAACGCCGTGGATATCTTCAATCAACATCCGATGCGGCAATCCCGATCCCCTGGAGTTGAGGACGGATACGGCCCAGAGCTACTCGAGATCGGATCTAGGGAGGTCGAAGTTATAATCACCCCCATCAACTATTCCAACTTCGACTCTTAGTCGGACTCCGACTCTAAGTCGGATAGTAGTTCGGCAAGCTTCTTTCCGCCACGAGAAATCTTCATGGCATCCAAAGGCTCTACTCCTACTCAGGAATCATGCTGACTACATGAACAGCGAGAGGAGGAGGCCCACCGACTGTGAGAACAACAAGAGGAAGGGGCAAGACGCCTGCACGCCTGCAACGATGACTTACACAGGGCTGAGCGGACTGCTTAGCAACAAATTCTCCAAACCCAAGTCGGCCACCATGACGTCTTCGTTACTCCTCAACAGAACATCGTGGCTGCTGTGACTCTACTAGATACACTCCAGTTCGGGCCAGATCACCAGGCCACCCCGACGATAGCAAGGATAAAAGCCATGATCAACACTGCTGCATGTCAACAGTATCAACAGTCGGGCGATACCTCATACGACCAACCGGTCGGCATCTCCAACGGCAGTCTCATCCGCCCCAACGCGATGCTGAGCGGCCAGCTCTAGTCGGCTGCACACAGAGTCACGCCACACATCACTCGACAACCCCAACGACCACCGGTGGCATCGACATCAAGATGACCGTCGGGACAACCGGGATCTCCGAGGCCGACTACGACGTGATCTTCGACAGGACATCAACGCTCAGCGTCACGAACGAGAGGAAGACAAGCAATGCCGACTGGAAGACGAGAACAAGCGTTTTGGCCTCCACCACGAGTGGTTTCATTGTTGTAAGCAGAGTCGGAGTCCTCATGAAGATGAAGGTTGTGGAGGCCATGGGCCCCGGGTACCTCATGACGAGCATATAGGCCATCGGACAGAGGATGGGCTCTAGTCTTGTAATTACAGATATGGTAGAACCCGGTAGACTTTGCCTTGTACGATAAGGAATATACAATCCTAGTCGGGTAGATTATATTGCTCTAGGAGGAGATTTCCCTTAGCTGTAATCCGGCTTTAGGACTCCTATCTTGTACCCCCTGTCCCCCAGTATATAAGGGGAGCAGGAACTGCGCAATAACCCCGAGGGCACAAGCTCATAGAAGCGAATATACATCCTCAAAGGAATACACCACAACTGGACGTACGGTATTACCTCACATCGAGGACCTAAACCAGTATAAACCTCCCGTGTTCCTTTGCAATCCACCGAGTTTTGATCCGACGAGTAGCCGCTATATTTCACGCACTATTGCGATAAGGCGGTGTAAAACATCGACAGTTGGCGTGCAGGTAGGGGATTCGGGACGAGATCAACCTCAAGCTCGATGGATTCGACATCTAGAGTCGACGGCAGAGGATTCTCCCCTGGAGACACGATTACATTCGGAAGCCTCAACTTCGTCGCTGACCGAGCTCGGCAACCCTCACGTTGGCTAAATTAGACCAGATCCGATCAGTTGAGGAACCGGCTGACTCTGCGCCAGTCGGCCGCACGATGCACGTGGCAACCTCGTCAATCTGCTGCTGCCATCTTCTACTTCTCCGGGTCTCAAGACAACTCTTCCTTTCGGTCTTTGACTCAGACTCAGCCTTGAGCCGGCTGAGGTCGGGCTAAGGAAGGAGGAGATCGTCAATCTCCTATTCAGACTCGACAACGCCGTGGATATCTTCAAACAACATCCGATGCGGCAAACCCAATCCCCTGGAGTTTGACTCGAATATGGCCTAGAGCCGCTCGAGATCGGATCTAGGAAGGTCGGAGTTATAATCACCCCCATCAATTATTCCGACTTTGACTCTCAGTCGGATTTCGACACTTAGTCGGACTCTGACTCTTATGTCGGATAGCAGTTTGGCAAGCTTCTCTCCGCTACGAGAAATCTTCATGGCTCCAAAGGCTCTCTACTCCTAATCAGGAATCACGTCGACTATGCGAACAGCAAGAGGAGGAGGCCCACCGACTGCAAGAACAACAAGAGGAAGAAGCAAGATGCCTGCACGCTTGCAACAACGACCTATGCAGGGCTGAGTAGACCACTCAGCAACAAATCCTCCAAACCCCAGTCGGTGACCACGACGTCTTCGTTACTCCTCAACAGAACATCGTGGCCGCTGCAACTCTACTGGATACACTCTAGTTCAGGCCTGATCACTAGGCCACCTCGACGAAAGCAAGGATAAAAGCCATGATTATCGCTGCTGCATGTCAGCAGCATCAACAGTCGGGTCATACCCTCATACTGACCAATCAGTCGGCATCTCCAACGGCAGTCTCATCCGCCTCAAAGCAACGCCGAGTGGCCGGCTCTAGTTGGCTGCACATGGAGTCACGCCAAACGTCACTCGACAACCCCAACAACAACCGGTGGCATCGAAGCGACCATCAGCACAATCAGGATCTCCGAGGCCAACTACGGCGTGACCTTCAACAGGACGTCAACGCTCGGTGCCGCGAACGAGAGGAAGACGAGCACGCCGACCGGAAGAGACGAGAACGAGTGCTTCGGCTCCACCACGAGCTGTTTCGCTGTTGTATTCGGAGTTGGAGCCCTCATGAAGATGAAGGAGTATCGGCCTTCACCCACGAGCTACAACAAGTCGACTGGCCGTCAGGTTTCAAGCCTACAGGCATCAAAAAATACGACGGCAAGACCAATCCTCAGTCCTGGCTCACGGTCTACACCCTGGCAATCCGAGTAGCCGGAGGAGATCACAAAGCCATGGCTAACTACCTCCCAGTCGCTCTAGCCGACTCAGCGAGGATATGGCTAATAGGACTTCCTAAGAGATCAATTGGCTCCTGGGGAGAACTCCAGGAAAGCTTCATCGCCAACTTCCAGAGGACTTACGAGAGGCCATCTTCTGAGCACGATCTGTATTCAGTTACATCAAAAGAAGATGAGTCTCTTCGTAACTTCATCAAGAGGTTCCGCTGAGAAGAAGAATTTCTATCGCCGAACATCAAGGACGAGGTCGTCAAGAAACCTCGTTCATTGGTAAATTCACTCGGAAGCTCCCACTCTATCAAGGCTCTATTCGACATGGCGAACAAGTACGCGACGCTCGGCCGATGCTGTTTGCTGAGGCCCTCATGACAAGAAGGCACCCTGACAGAAGGAGCAGAAGGACACCGATGATGCGACCCCGACTAAGGTTGGGAACCGCAAACGCAAGTCAGACGACTTCATTGTGGTAGTCGGTCACAAGCGTCTTCGACTTTCAACAACTAAAGGTTATCAGAACAACAAGTGACATGCTTGGGGCCTCAAAAGCCTAAATGCAAGGATGGCATCCCCACTCCAAATACCGAACAGCTAAGTCGCTCTCTGATAAATATTTTCCTCACTTGGCCTCGCCAATGTCGCAGCCGCTTACACCTAATAGTGTACAAGCTCTGCACTTTTTCTATTTTTGCTCTTAAATGATTGCAAAAGTACTCGAGTAGCATAAATTCCGATCCGTGAAACTTTGCTCCATGAAAGACGAAATCAAGTGACCCAAAACATGTGTCTGCGAAAGAGCCATGAGCCAACTCCCGACGCTAGGGGGCTATGACTAGTTGGGCAAAGTGTTTAAACGTAAGGGGTCAACTACTCGGGGAAATTGATATCAATAAGAGGAAGAACACGTATTTACATATATTGTAAAATACGTAAATTTTATTCAGGTGATTGTTTTCTTCGTCAGATGCTACTCATCTGATATATCTATAATGCAGGGCTAGTTGCGGATACGCGTTACAGGAACTCAGGGCTACGAGCCTATCTTCTACGCTCTGGGGCTGGACTGGTCTGCCAAGATACACTCGGAATGCTCCATGTGGGCTCTGACTGAGTACTTGCGCCAGTCGAGACGTCATCTTCCCCGGCTATGCTCCATGAGCTAAACAACCGCGACCTCCGGCGCTAGTCGACCGGCTCGTATACCACTTGGCTAGGTGAGGTACACCCCACGAGGGTCGCTAGCCGAATCCTACGCTAATGCTAGGTTCGGGTACCTTATTCGGTCATAACTCTGCTGGGTGAGGTACGTCCCATGAGGGTCGCCAGCCGATCCTATGCTAATACGAGGTTCAGGTACCTTATTCGGCTAATAACTGACCTCCAGCGCCAGTCGGGGCTCGTGTGCTACTCGGTTGGATAGGGTACGCCCCATCAGGGTCGCCAGCTGAATCCTATGCTAATGCAAGGTTCGGGTACCTTATCTGGCCATAAATCTGTTGGATAGGATATGCCCCATGAGGGTCACCAGCCGAATCCTATGCTAATGCAAGGTTCAGGTACCTTATTTGGCTTTACCAAAGTCAGAGAAGATCTATGTCGTCAAAGCACATCCGGAGTTCTCATGCACTACGTTACACCTAGGGAGGGCAAGCAGATTCTGCAATATACCTACTCAGGCATCTGTGGCAACCAGGCTGCATCCAGAACATAAGTCAGAAAGGCTTGTAGAGAAGGATTCCTCTGGCTAATGCGAGGTTCGGGCACCTTATTTGGCTAATATAACAGACCTCTGGCGCTAGTCGGGGCTCGTGTACCACTCGGCTAGGTAGGGTACGCCCCATGAAGATCACCAGCTGAATCCTATACTAATGCTAGGTTTGGATACCTTATTTGGTCATAACTCTGCCAGGTTGGGTACGTCCCATGAGGGTCGCCAGCTAAATCCTATGCTAATGCAAGGTTCGGGTACCTTATTTGGCCATAATTCTATTGGGTAGGATATGCCCCATGAGGGTCACCAGCTGAATCCTATGCTAATGCAAGGTTTGGGTACCTTATTCGGCTTTACCAAAGTTAGAGAAGACCTATATCATCAAAGCGCATCCAGAGTTCTCACGCACTGCGTCACACCTGAGGAGGGCAAGCAAATCCTGCAATATACCTACTCGGGTATCTGTGGCAACCATGCTGCATCCAGAACATAAGTCGGAAAGGCTTGCGGACAAGGATTCCTCTGGCTAATTGCGGTTACCAACGCTGGAGTACTCATCCTAACATGCGAGGGATGCTAAGTTTATAGGGCTGCGCTAGGTAGGTCAGTTTAGGCTGGCTTATTCGGTAATAGGCCAAAGATATGAGTTTCTACAGTAGCACGCTCAATCTGGGCCGCTCGCTGGCTGTGTTAAATCATAGTGCTGGTGCTACTCAACAGAAACTGATCAAATAATCAGATATGCTTCATGCTAAGCCGACAGCCGAGTGTACACATTCGGGTATCTGCATTATTTACCAGGTATTGAGGATATATCCTTATAAGGATCACAAGTTGGTTTCCATTAAAATTGGGGATGCAAGTATCTCTCAGGTACACGGCCTATATGCTTGGCCAACAATTGCCATGAGCAAAAATCATTCCAGCTGACATGATGTTGAAGAGTCTAACTTCTGAGTGATATACTACTCGGGAAAGACTTAAAAATATTCTGGCTAACATGATGCCGAAGGGTCTCATATACCAGTAGTACACCTACTCGGGAAAGACTACAAGGCTAAAATCTTTGCTTTATATTTAATTGTTTCACAATTAAGCACAAAGTCAGGGGCTACACCTAATAGGTGCACCTATTCGGCGCATACTATTCATATTTCTACATGAAGCCCTTCATAGCCTTGCTGCCAGCTGACATGAAGCAGGACTAGGGAGAAGAAGCACTCAGACAAAGAGTACTCGGGAGCAATGCACCCGGGAATTTTTCATCGTGAAGGATGAGCACTCGGCATCAGCTATGACTCAAGCTATGAAGGGTCTAAGGGCTATGTGGAGGCCATGGGCCCCGAGTACCTCATGACAAGCATATGGGCCACTTGGATAGAGGAAGGGCCTAGCCTTGTAATTAGAGATATGATAGAACTCGGCAGACTTAGCCTTGTACGACAGGTAAAATACAGTCCTAGTCAGGCACGTTATATCTCTAGAAGGAGATCCTTTGGTCGTAGTCCGACTGGGACTCCTACTTTGTAACCCTGTCCCCCCCAGTATGATAGGGAGGCAGGCGCCCCTTGAGGGCAAGATAGGAGGTTCACCAGAATCACCATCATACATCCTCAAGGAAATACACCACAACTGGACGTAGGTATCTACCTCACATCGAGGGCCTGAACAGTATAAACTCTTTGTGTTCCTTTGCAATCCATCAAGTTTTGGTCGACAAGACAAAGTACCCTAATATTTATTGCCGGTGTAAAATATCGACACAACGTTGAAGCAAATGTTACTAGTAGTCGGAGAAGGACCTGTAACCGAAGAAGTGCATCCGGCAGTCCTATGCGCTGTGCGTCACACACCGAGGAGGGCAAGCAGATTCTGCAATCGATCCACTTTTGGCATATGTGGCAACCATGCGCATCTAGGATGTTAGTGGAAAGGCTTACAGGCAGGGATTTTCTAGCCAAAGCAGCAGTAACAGATGCTAAAGACATAGTTCGCACATGCGAAGGTTGTCAGTTTCTATGCCAGCAAGACAAACAAATCTTTCAGCCCAAGAACTTCAAACAATCCCAATCTCTTAGCCCTTTGCAGTATAGGGGTTTTGACACTGGTCAGGCTTTCAAGAAAGCACCAGGAGGGTTCACACACACTTGTTCGTCGCAGTGGATAAATTTCACAAAGTGGATTGAGGCAAAACCCGTTGCTACCATAACAGCGGCACGAGCAAAGGACTTCATCATGAGTATACTATACCGATTCGGGGTTCCTAACCGCATCATAACGGACAACGGTACTCAGTTCATAGGCGGTGTATTTCAAGATTTCTTTGACGACTTCGGCATCAAGATTTGTTATGCTTTTGTGGCACAACCGCAGAGCAGTAGGTAGGTTGAGCGTGCTAATGGCAAGATCTTACAATTATCAAGGCCAGGATATTTTGACGCGACTACAACCATATGCAGGAACGCATGGGTTACAAGAACTCCCATCCGTTCTCTGGTCTCTGAGAACCACGGTTAGTTCGGCAACGGCGCATCCCCTTTCTTCCTGTCTATGGTGCCGAGCTATGTTAAACCAGTTAAGTTCGGCTTCC